>CM059272.1:24853415-24860915 GCA_030347295.1 Setipinna tenuifilis
TAGTGTGTGTGTGTGTGTGTGTGTGTGTGTGTGTGTGTGTGTGTGTGTGTGTGTGTGTGAGATAGAGTCCTCCCACTCACCCGTATCTTAAACCTCTCCCGTATCCCCACGCGCATGGCCAGAGTGGAGCCGGGCAGCATGGGCAGACACAGGCACTCTCCGTGCTGATGGGCCAGGCTGAAGTCCAGACAACACGGCACAAATGCCCCCATCAAACCTAGACAGACACCCACAGACAGGCAGAGAAAGAGAAGGAAAGGAGGAGATGAAAAGCCAATAAAAAGACAGATTGTTATTCAATGAAGAGGAATGTTCTTTGAAATGGTGAGTAGTCTGTCTCTGGAAGCAAAAGCTCAAAAAAAAGGAATGAAAAGATGTGAAAAAATGTGGCTGGGGAACGATCTGACATTCTGTCATCCACTTGGTGTATTGGTTAATGCAGTCTGGGGGAAGCTCGATGTTTTTAGATTTTGACTTCCTGACCTTCCTTGAAAGTGTTGCGGATTTAAGAACTTTAGAACATTACTTTATATAAACCCATGAGTTATAAAAATTGATATCAAGTTGAACTTGTAACACAGCCAAAAAAAGTATTGTATAAAATATAGTCCAAGTAAAGGGCAGTGAAACTTGAAGCTTGTGTAATTGTACAGTGTACACTGGCCTGACCCCTAGCTACTCCCAGTTCTGCTTGTCAGCTTGTCGCCATATGCCTCACGATGTGTGCGCACTTCCACCGCAAACATTCATATTCATAAAGTCTCGATTCCTCTTACAGGTGCTGCTGTCTCCACACACGTTGAAGAGCCCCGTGCTCCAGTCCCCGCCCGTCTGTGTGATGGTGGTGACGGTCGTCGTGGTGACCCCCAGCCCTGGCTGAGTAAGGACGGGGCAGTCCATTGCCCCCGGCGACGCCGTTACTGCCGACACCGTTGGTGACCCTGACCCTTTCCGAGGGGAGCGGTCGTCGTTGTCGGCATCCTGTAATGCGACTTCCTCCATGTCGGGGTCTTGCTCTATCATAGAGTGGTTAAAGAGCAGAGAACAGGGCCAACAATGACAATAGAGAAGTGCAGGGTTATCAGAGGGACGCAGATAAACAGACACACATACAGAGAGAGAGAGAGACAGAGGAAGACACAGAGAATGAGTGTGTGTGTGTGTGTGTGTGTATTGGGGAGAAATGTAGTCTTAAGAGATGACCAAGACTTAATTTGACCCACACCACTGTGTACTGTATGTGAAGGGGAGGAAGATGTGCCTGAGGCATTATGCTTCAATTTTCAATATAAAGAGATTTTTCAATATAAAAAGTCTTGAATATGAAGAGTGTGTCTCTGTTTAAGAAGTGCCTTTAGGACTCCTCCTCATACGCATGCTTCTCAGGTCATCAGAGTGTCTGATTGGTCAAGAGGAAGAGGAGCCGGGTGTTGGGCCGGGCCTTGTAGACCATGAAGGCCGGCCGGTTGGCTGGCCAGTCGCTGGCCGCCACAGATAGAGCCGGTGCAAGGGAGGCCCAACTGCATCTGCACCGCAGAGATAAGAGGCCCCCTCATGATCCACCCCCCCTCTGAGGAGGAGGTAAGAGCTGCTTACCAATACAAAACGGCTTTAAGCACGCACACACACACACGCACGCACAGACACACACACACACAAATACACATACAGACACACACTCACACAAACAAGCACACAAGCACACACACACAAACACACACAGACCCCACTCTAAATAGAGGGTTTAAAACCACACACACACATTCCCATAAACCACTCAATCTACAGAGTAGACAGTACTAAACACACTCTGTGTAACTGTGTGAACTGTGCAAGTTCTAACCACTGTCAGAACATGCTTGCAAAAGACTGGCTGTTAGTCATGTTTACAGACTGTGAATACAAAATGTGAATCCTAAACCATAGTCATCAGTCATTTAAGTTTTTAGTTTTTGAGTAGGATGGATCCTCTTTCTGTTCCTGTAACCATACAAGTTGCCATTATCATTATGTACATGTATTCAGGAAATAAAATGACACTCATGTCCATGTCTAATCAATCAATGGCTGCAGCAGTGTAAATCAGAACAGGTTTTGAGCAATCATCCACACAAGGCTGCAGTCTTGGCGTTGTAATTAAATACAAGGGTCAATCACCACATAGGGCACACAGAGCACGTATTCTGGCACTGAATAATTATTTGAGGAATTATGTCAGTACACTGGGACAAAGTCATTACTCAAAAATGTACCTCCAGGGTTTTTCCAGCTTGTCTTTATGAACAAAACTTGGATTGTGTTGCAGCTACTCCCCAGTGAAAGCAGTCCAGCCAAAAAGGCTCTTTTCAGACTAGCATATAACATTATATAATTTAACTGTATCTTAGAATTAGGTTTAGGATTAGGGTTTGTTATATACAGTCTACATACAAAATGTTGATGCATGTAGATACAATCATGTAGATATAATCATGTTGTAACATGTAGATACAGTAAAATAAAGTGCTACCAAAATATATCTGTAAAAATCTTGAAACACATCCAAATAAATTATTATTTTGTTTGAGAGTCATGAATGGAGCCTCACAACTCAGAGAACAGCAATCACCCAAGAGGAATTGAAGAAAGTTGTTCATCTGTGGGAAACAAACTCACCAGACATTGTGACTCCTGTGTCTTCACCGCGGCACTGAGCAAACAGTCACGGATTTATTTGTCTCCCCCTCAGAAGAGTCGAGAGACAAACCCTCGGCACGTACTTGTGGTCAACATCTTTTAGCAGCACTTCCTCTCATAGTGATAGTCACATCATGCACATTGCAACACCTACTAAGATCATGTGCCTGTAAGACAATTGCGTAAGCAGGGATGATTCATCTTGTTTTCTTTTTTCAACCAAATAAAGAAGAATAAAACAAGTTTTTTTATTGTTAAGAAAATACTGCTCCCAAGAGGAGATGAAATTATGAATTCATTTCCTTTTTTATTATTATTGTTATTATTATTAAATGACGTCAGGTACTTATCTCTCCACTGTGATTTATTTATCTATTTATTTTAACTTGGGCTGGACATACAAATTGTACAATGACAACTGCGCTTGGAAAAGAACAAAAGAACAAAGAAAAAAAAAAAACAGTAAAAAATTGAGAGAGAGAGAGAGATTATCATTCCTGGCGGTAAGCAGTGGGTGGCTGCTCCTAGACAGACAGTATAGCTCCTACTGTACATAAGCAGAGCTGGCTGGCAGACGCTGGCAGGCCTATCTCATTGAATGGAGCCAGTCCACACTAATGCCAGTGAGGGCCCTCTGTGAACAGCATGATGAAGTAGACAGTGGACTCTTATTCCCCCATCCCGGTCAGTTTAACAAACAAATTAACCAACAAAGAAAGAAACTAATTGGACAGGGAGGACAAAAGGACAAAAATGCTTCATTTAGCAACACTGTTACAAAAACAGATCCTAGGAGAGTCCCGTGTTGTTGCACCATGTCCAGTTTGTCCAGACTAGGGTCCTGTTCACAACAAGAGCAGACACCACCCCCCCACCCCAAGACCCCCCTCCGCAGCTCTCACTGGACCAGGTACACCAGTGTGTCGCCGATGTCCACTTTGAGCCCGTTGTCGGTCATGTGCACCTTCTTGTCGTCCAGGCTGATGTGGAAGGTGGACTTGTCGGAGATGGGCAGCTTGCCCTGCTCCTCGCGGCCCAGCACGGGCACCCGGCGTGGGCCCAGCACCGGGTCCTCATACCTCATCAGCTTCACCTTGGACAGGTCTAAAGAGCAGGAGGAGCACACAGGGGATAAGAGGTTATTATAGGGGAGGGGAGGGGTGGGGTGGGGTAGCCTGGTAAACCAACCCCCCGTACTTCATTTCACTTTGTATAGAGGGTCTGGCTGTTCCACTGGCATGGTTGTCTCAGGCAGAATCTTGCCTAACCAATAAGCGAACAGAGGGAGTGTTTTCATCAGTGATGACGTCAACTTTGCGTGCTACATTTGAATTGTAGTGCGTAGGCAGGCTTAGAGCCAGGCTAATTGCGCATGTCATGACCAGACATTAGGAATTGGGTAAAGGAAGATCCAATCATTTTAAACTTTAGCAGAGTCTACACCTCACGAAGAAAACGTTTTTCAATACAGCGCAGCCAGACCCTCTGTACAAAATGAAGTGTAGTACGAGGGGCTGGTTTATCAGGCTAGGGGTGGGGCAGAAGGTGTAGTGATTTGAAGATTTAAGAAACATGGAGCACGTTAAAGAAATACATTTGACAGACAATTAGTTGATTGGGTCAAAGCAGTTGAACAAATGCAAATATTTTAATATATTAATGTTATTAATATTTCAAACACTAGTGTTTAGCTTTACAACATGCCTCATGTTGATGCAGCATGATGCTCTTTTATACATCTATTTTAAAATATGCAAGTGGAGCAACAGTGGCCCAAATGATGTGGAAGTGGGGGACATTGGGGCTGTCCTGCTTATTTTTATAACAACACCCAGTCTGGGCCATCACTGTTGTTTTTTTCTTGTCTGAACTCCAGTGTCTAGAGAGATTTGTTTAAAACACACACACCCAAACACACACACCCAAACACACACACACACACACACACACACACACACACACACACACACACACACACACACACACACACACACAGACACACACACACACACACACACACACACACACACACACACACACACACTGAAGTCAAAGCCGTCTCCCATAAATCACAGTGTCATATTGAGCCAGACAGGACACCTTTTACGGCAGACAGAACACGAGAGGGAGAGGGGCGGGGGCGGGGGGCATTTGATGTTTGTGAATGGAGTGGGCTAGACCCATCAGGACCCATCGGCTGTAGTGCAGAGGTGGGAGTCTCTCGCTGTCCACACACACAAGCGCACACTCACCTTTAATGAAGCGGTTGACCTTGGCCAGCCGACGGATGACGCTGTCCCGGTTGTCTCCCTGTCGTATGTCGATCCGGGTGGTGAAGAGGCCGTTGGCAGGCTGCGGGTTCACCAAGGACACGGCCACACCAGGCTAATAGGGGTGGGGGGGGGGGATTAAGCAGATGACTCATTCAAGAGCACAACTCATCCAAAGTCAACTTATCCAAGGCAAACGTTTTGGCTGAAGGCAGGGGAGCCACTAGAAATTGTAGACCCCCTGAAAGGAAATAATTTTGGGCCCCCACCCTAACTATATCATAGTCCTTTTGGGGCCCCTGTAAAACTATGGGCCCCCTGAATCGTCCTGATCTACCTCCACTTATCAGTGACCCTGGCTGAAGGGCCACATTGTGTTTTAGAGATGGGCCAAGTGACTCAGACAACTAGTAGATGAGGGGGTTAAAAAAAGATCCAACTAACTTGTATGCCAGCAAATGCCTTGCCTTTGTGCTAAACTCCTTAATATAAGAAATGTCAGGGGAAAGAGAATTGCCGAGCTGGTAAACTGGCAGCTAAATTCGCAGCAGTAATTGTGACAGGACAATTCTGACAGGACAAGTTGCAAGGGTAATTAAAGGAATACCCCCCCCTCCCCCCAGGTGAAATTGAGTCTCTCCTCGCAGTCCCTAGAGTTGGATAAGTGAGCAGAAGTAGTTTTTAGCAGACCGCTGCACCATTGAAAGGTGCAAAGACACCATGCAGCACCTGGAAACCCCCGACAGGGTTTAGAAGTTTGTTTTCTCATACTGAGTAAAAATGGTTATTTGCTGTGTCTATTATGGTGTCTTAGCACCTTTCAGCGGTGCTTTGCCTGTGCTTTGCCTGTGCTTCCGCAGACTATAGTCCGCTATCTAAAAGCCGCTTGGTCAATCCCTTTGTGTTAATTTGCATTGTCATTTGTACTCTATCTGAATGCACAGGTCACAAGAAGTAATTACAAAAAATTCAAGTGAATTGATTCACTTTTGCCATAATTTGCTAGTTGGCAACACTAGATTACAGTAACTATACTAAACTAAGCTAAGGTAATAATAATAATAATAATAATAATACTAATAATAATAATAATAAAAGATAATAATTAATAACATCTTGGCTGGGTTACTGCAACGCCCTTTACTTTGTCCTCCCCCAGTGCCAACTAGCACGCCTACAACTGGTGCAGAATGCCAACAGGCACTAAGAGGCATGGACATATAACTCTTGTCCTCTCTTCCTTGCACTGGCTCACCATCTGTTTCAGAGTTCAATTCAAAATGCTCCTTCTGGTTTTCAAGTCACTACTTGGTCAGCCCCCTACCTACAGTAAATCACAGAAATGTTGCAACACACTCTGCACCCAGGTCCCTCAGATCCACCGACAAAACCCTCTTCTGTGTTACCCAGTTCCATCTCAAACACAAAGGTGATCAGGCCTTTGCTGTGTCATCTCCACGGCTCTGGATAGTCCATATAGGACGTATACCCTCTAACACAGTGGTTCCCAAATTTTAAACTGCTTTGTACCCCCTGAGACACTGTCCTACCAAGTATCCCCAGCCAAACTGAGTATCCCCAGCTTGCTATGAGTATTTTTTTAACATAATAATTGTGCATAGTATATGGTACATAATAATAGAGTCCCAATTGGGTTGTATGGGGGCTAGAATAAGAGTAAGATCATTTTTCCACATATCGTATGTATACTTAATCTTTATGCTAGTATAAGCTGAGAACTCATTCACAGATATACTTTGTGTAGCCGTTAGTTAATTCAGGCACCCCTAGGGGTACTCGTACCCCAGTTGGACAATCGCTTCTTTAATACATAATGTATTGTTAGGACCCGGCCAGTATCCCAGGAGTGCCCCAACTCCACCCTGTTTCCGTTGTCCCGTCCTCCCCTAATTAGCAGGTGGACTGGTGGCCAGGTGTGGCGGAGGTGCTAGCTAATGGGGGTGCTAGCCTGGCTTACAAAAGGCCTTCTGGCCTACAAGGACCAGGCTTCCTCCTTTGTCGTTTTAGGGGTTTTTGATTTGTCACTGCAGCATACACACTTGCACCACTCTTTATTTCCATGACAGACTTTTTTTTTTTTCTAAAGTCTTAAATAAAAATTATGTCAAATCTCTCAACTGTGTGTGGTCTCCCATTTATGTTGCTCACGCTTCGAGCCGGTGTGCGTAATATGTACGTCTACAGTACATCAAGAGTGCATCCTCTCTAGGAAAGATAAAAAGGATGTGAGCTGTGTAGGGGGTGTGCATAATTGTGGGTGGCTGGCATGCATAATTCAGGAACCTGTGACACTCCTCAAACACACCACGACGAGGGCTTCATCAGTCTGTGAGTAGAGGGCCTGTGTGTGTGTGTGTGTGTGTGTGTGTGTGTGTACTCGTAACGGGCCTCTGTGTGTGTGTGTGTGTGTGTGTGTGTTTGTCTGTACTCATAGAGGTCCTCTGTGTGTGTGTGTGTGTGTGTTTGTCTGTACTCGTAAAGGGCCATGGTGTGTGTGTGTGTGTGTGTGTGTGTGTGTGTGTGTGTGTGTGTG
>CM059272.1:24863415-25000915 GCA_030347295.1 Setipinna tenuifilis
TTCAACATGTGCAGCAGACTTACACAAACTGATTGGATTTGGCCTGCACGTCTCCACGCCAAGACTTTAAAGAAGTATGTGTGTTACACCTCTGTATCAGTTCACCTGCCTGCCCCTGAACACAGTCGTAGAGTAGGACATCAAATGTAGTAAAGCCCAGAAATAAAATCTTAAAATAAATTATAGCAGGAAACTCACAATATCAGTGCTTACAATAAGAGTTGATGACAGGCTTAACACTCCAAACTGGCACCACAAAACAACGTGCCATGCCATTTTACATTTAGTAGCCATTTCAGATGTCTAAAAAGGTTAATATCAGAGTTGTTAGGACAGCAGTCATAGCTGTGTAGTACTTTCAGTAATAATAAATAATAAGTGTCTTGATATTGTCCCCCAAGACACACACACTGTTTAGGATAAAGAGAATCAATTACAATCTCAAAGTTAATTTGTCATAGTTATCAACTATTTCCCTAGGTGCCTCATGCTGGTATAATTCTCCTTGTGTAGGAAGCATGTGTGTCTGTAGTGTACCTGCTCTAGGAAACTTACTTAGGCACATGCATCTCCTTGTACGTATGACAGTAGTCTGCTTGCTCTGTGTTTCTCTACACCTCTGTTAGCTTATGTCCTCCTTTTTGTAAGACGCTTTGGATAAAAGTGTCTGCTAAGTGTAATGTAATGCAATCAAAAGCATGTCACTACACCTGCGACATGTGACTACACCTTGTGGCAGGTGCTGTGAGAGACCCACAGTGTGAGAATAAACAAATGCATGTCTGTGAATGAATGAATGTGTCCTGAATTGTTTGCACCTGAACCTGCTGAGTGGAGCATGTACTTGCCTTGTAATGCTTGCCCAGCAGAGAGAGGGCGCTGTGCTGCCATGGCGGATAACTCTTGGCCACATACACTGTGCAGTGGGAGGGTTTCGCTGGCGGCTTGGAGTCTCCCTTCTGCTCAGACAAAGAGTGGGAGGTGGGGAAGAGGAAGCAGGCATGTTCACAAGGTATCAAAATCAAAAGTTAGACATAATCTTTTCTGAGACTTGGTGTCTCCCCTTCTGGCTAGACAAAGAGTGGGCACAAGATAAAGAAATGCAAACATAAGAGACAGCAAATAAATTAAAGCAGAACTGACACACTGAAGATTCACCAGAACAGAGGCATTCACCAGCTTTTCCTTTTTTTCCAACCCAGCATCAAAATAAGTCAGGGGTTCTTTGGCCCAGTGAAGCTTTTACAAAACCATTTGCTGCCTTCAAAGTAACCAAACCAGAGCAACAGAGTCCTGAAAAAGCAAATTAACGGACTTGATAAACTACCAATCAAGCTGCTAGCCAAAGTCAACTGGCATTGTGACATCGCTCCTTCTACAAGTGACCCCTCCCCCTCCCCTTCACCTGGGCACATCAGGGCAGAGGGGCTGTAATTCAGGGCGACACCCATTACTGTGTAGCCATGGATACAGGTGAAGGCCATGGAACGAGCTGAGGAAAAGGCCATCTTTGACCGGCACTTTAGTGCAGTATGTAAGGCCACGCTTTAGCAGGGTGTGTGTGTGTATGTGTGTGTATGTGTGTGTGTGTGTGTGTGTGTGTGTGTGTGTGTGTGTGTATGTGTATGTGTATGTGTGTGTGTGTGTGTGTGTGTGTATGTGTGTATGTGTGAGTGAGAGAGAGAGAGAGAGAGACAGAGAGAGAGAGAGAGAGAGAGAGAGACGGGGGGGGAGAGAGAGGGAGAGAAAGAGAGAAAGAGAGAGTGCGAGAGAGAGAGAGAGAGAGAGAGAGAGAGAGAGAGAGAGAGAGAGTGAGTGAGTGAGGGAGGCTTTTCTGAAAGCCTTGTGCAAATATGCCCTCCTGTTTGTGGGAGTCTGGACACATGTTGAGTCAGCTTGTCAGGAAGTGTCTCCGTGAGTGACCCACTCAGCATAGCTAGCTTGCAGGACAGTCCAAACGCATTCAGGTTAGTGCTGTCAGACCTGGGACAGTACTGCTGCCAGAAGTGGGGCGCTGGACTGTAAGATGGTCTGGAACTACAACAAGCAGTGGTCTTGGAATTGGGATAGACAATGTCAACTCAGGCATTTTCTCAGGGAAGAGGACATCTAAGTAGCACTTTTGTACATGACGAGAAAACACCATGACAAATTAAATAGGTGTTCCTCCTTTCAGCCTGAAGTTAATGCATCCTTTGAGGGATATACATGCATGCCTAAACAAACAGTAACCAACACACAGCCTCTTGGTCAGAGGCGGACAAACCGGATTGAGAAAGTAAAAGTCCTGCCATGCATTCCTTCTGCCTGTGCTCTCAACACAGGTGACACAAACTGTTCTCCCTCTTACCATCTGGAAAGTGCTACTGCAGCATGCGGCGCCACACAAATAGACTGAGAAACGGCTTCTTCCCACACTGACAAAAATTCCATGAACATGTCACTGACATCTAAAAATATTCTTATACACACTGATGTCCATGCTGCCTTCAGCACTCTTGCACTTGGAAATTGCACCTTTTAGTTACTGCACCTTACAAATTGCATATTTCACTTTTCACCTTCACCACCTACCAAGAACAGCTACCTCAAACTTCCCTCTTGTTGAAAGTGTGTCTACCTGTATGTCTGTGTCTATTTATTGTTGATGTCTGTATACACTTCATGTCCATGAGCATGTTGTTTGTTCTGTATGTTTTAGTTTAAATTGCATATTGGTGTCTGCTGAAACACAACTTCAATCCTCTGTGTAATGCTCGTTACATAGTGAATTGACAATAAATTGACATTGACATTGATATAAAACTTGCTATAATTTTAGGAATTTTATCTCTGTCAGTGCTGTACACGTTGAGTGCAGTGTTCTGTGACATTGACACAGATAAGAATAACACTGAGTAGTTTGCTAAGCGACAACTGATTCCATTGTTGCCAAGTTTGCCAAATTTCTTTAGCTATTATTAGTATGCTTCCTAGATTGCTACTTGTCCATATAACGCTTTATGTAACCACAGCACCCTTAGCATTTTCACCACTTGGCAAAACGAGAGGATCCGTTTATCTGGTACATCCATCAGCTTGTCTGGCACCACACACTCACGCTGTAATAGCCTCTACTGATGAGCAGTTTTACAGTCAAACGTTATTTATACTGTTACAGTTAAGGTGCCACGTTCCCACAGCAGTCATATAGAACACTGATTAAAGTGTTGGAACCAATCCACTTCCTGGACGTCCCTCTGGACAGACATATCAGAACACCTGCTAGCCAATCATAAACGAGCATTTCCTGCCAATGGTATACTCCCTTCAGCAGCAGACAGGGGCCTGTTGGCCAACAGATGATCCAATTCATTAAAAAATGGGCATGTCGCACGGTCTGACCCACTCGTCACATTCATTTTTTTGTCTCGTAGTAAGTTTTCCCGAGAGACTTTCATCGACATCTTACTTGCTCGAGGGTCCTGTGATAACCACCTGCCATTCTTGCTGAATTTTTTTCATTGTCTTGCTGTTTCTGTACTTTCGCCCATCTAATAAATGTAAAATTTTGAAACTTGCCATATTCGACAACATAATTTTTGTCCCCTCTTCGGACCAAAAGTGGCTCCTGCTTCCACCATAGTGTTTTGCAGAGGTGGGCTACAAAAACCCGCTAATAATCGTTTTTTTTTTTTTTACCGTGCATGTAAACGCGCTCTATGACGCACCGATAATAGCTGACAACTGATGGAGTGGGTTCACCAGCGAAGAATAGGGACAGAAGAAAAAGAAGAAAACAGAAAGTGCCACTCTGCAACTCTGTCGTGCCTGAACTTTTCCCACTGGGACGACATGACCCAGAAATCGGCAGACTCAGCAGAGGTCCGGTTCCTCCCAGAACTTTTGTCAGGGTTATTTCTAGGGAGTTGGCAACCAGAAGTGTTGTAGACAGGCCCGATCCACTGAGGCCTGACTGCCGACAGCGAGCGCTTAGAGGCACTGAGACGGCTGAAAGTGGTTTGATCATGAGGGGAGGGGTACCTTGCTCTTGGGGGGCTGCAGGTAGGCTTTAAGGCGGAGACGCAAGTCGTGAGCCGTCTCCATCAGATACTGGGAGGATCGCATCAGAACCTCATCGACCGGACCGGCCACGGGCCAGGAAGCCTTCATCAAGGAGGTGGGCTGGCAAGAGAGAAGAGGGGAGAGGAAGGGGAGAGGAGAGCAGGTTTACATTGAACTGGATTTTTTTTAATGGATTGTCCAGAACAGTTTTGCCAAAGAAACTTGTCATTACTTCCAATAACTTCTTAATCTCGATTCAACACCAAAACTGGCATTTCATTAGCACAATTGCACACAGTAAACACAGGAATCCACATATCACCATAAAAAGTAACCCCCCCCCCCCCCCCCTTACTTTTCCCAGTAGTGACCAGGTGTATTCACACAAGTGTGGGCAGATGGGAGCCAGCAGCAGTGTCTGCCTCTCGATGAAGAGGAAGACGAGGTCGCGATGCATCCCCTCGATGGCCAGCTCTCGGTACTTATCTTTAGCAGCCTGACGTCAGCACATAAACAACAACCATCGTGAGTCATCCAGGCAGGAACACTGGCTCAAACCTCTCAAATATATACATCTATATAGATCTACATCAATATGACAGCCTTGGAGCCTTTTGTGCATACATTTATTCATATTCGCATTTCTAATTTGTGAAACTTGGTTGTAATGTGTTCCAAGAGATTAATTTAATTTGGCAAGTATTATAATCTGGTTAAACATGAGATGTATGGAGACTTTAAATAGTTCATACACAATAACTGTACAGTCAGTAAACACTATGTAGATGTAGTCTCTTCAATTCTATTCTATTTAAGGCTTTTTACATGGGTTGATCCCTTGAGATTTGTGACCAGATCATTGAAGTCAAGCAGACACACCTGGAACTCGAAGAAGCCGGACTTGAGAGCCTCCTTGTACATCATCCTCTCATAGTGCTGCTCTGTGCGCAGGATCCCTGCATTCATCTCACTGAGGAACACGCACACAAAATGGATGAGGATCCAGCATTTAACACAAGTCACCAATATAAAAGCATGATTTTCATTTACACACATCCATTCAATCCAATTCCATTTTAGACGGCTGAACATGATAAGGTCTGTATGTGATTCATTGGTCTACATAATTTAGCTTTACAGTGAAGACTGCATGAAAGAATCTTGATGTGTGGTATTATTAAAGCAGCACTATGCAACTTTAAGGGCTTTTTTTCTCAACGGAGCTCCTCCTAGTGGACAGGCTCGTAAAAATTGCCTGTTTTCCCTTCCCCTCACCCTGTGCATGTGTTTTCAACTCAACCGATCAGAGTAACCGGCGAATATGAAAGTAGTCGTGTACACTGAGGTAAGTAAAGTCAGAATTTCTACAGATTTCATGTGATCCTGCTTCTTGAGATATTGGAGACTTTGTGAGTCTAAGAGTGCCGGGACTACAGCCAAATATTGCAAGCATTGTATTCTGTCCACAGATAGCAGGGGTGGCCGAGAAACTCTTCATTTGCCTGGTAATGACTCATTTAAGCATCTACTGCCTTATAAAGAAAATTAATTCTTGAAAAAGTTGCATAGTGCTGCTTTATGAGACTTAATGAAGATGTGTGCCATTACTCTTGTTGTCCACTCTGCATCATCAGGCCTATAGGTCAGCATATGCTGCAGTGCATGTAGTATGTGCAGTGGCTAAATTGGCTTTTGTAAGGAGGGGGAGCTCTTCTTTACTCAAAGCGGTCAATATGCAAGTATTGTATTACTTTAAATACTGTAGCAGAGGGAGCTCAGCTCCAGCTGGCTGTATTGCCGAGGTGAAGAGGTGGAGCTCTGAGGTCCAGAAGGGCTCTGGCTCAATTTAATCTCTGAGTATACGCAGTATATGTGAAACGCGAAAATATCTGCCACATCAGTCTGACTGCGAGAAAGATGACAGCGGACCTAGGCCTGAATATTAAGTATTTGTTGCAACGCCAACTTCAAAACAAAAATAGAGACATCAGACCTTAGATAAAAAACGCATTATCTAGACACATCACATCACAGCCCAGTCTCAGTCAGAGCAGAAATTCATAAGCAGCCACTCTGGAGATAATGCAGTGGGATCTCTGCCTTAGAAAAACAACATAGCACACTGGGGTTTACATTATCACCTGCCATATTGATGTATGAATGGGTAGAAAACACTCAATACCTAGAGTGTATTATTATAACAGTGCAGCAGGATAGGAATCTGTAAGAATCTATAGTAAGAGCTTAAATGTGTATGTAAATGCAGGCTATTCCTCTGGGCTGGATTCTGGGAAACTGTCAGGTTGCACTTAGCAGATTTAGCAGATGCTTTTCTCCAAAGTGACGTACAACACTAAAACGCCACATTATAAACACTTGGCTAACTTAAAAAAAAATTAACATTTTTGGAAGAAGTATAAACATATTTTTTAGGCCACTTTATGCTGCTAAAGACGGTCATAAGGGTTAGGGAAACTCATTTTGTTATTTCCACGGCAGAGTGCTTCCGGCAACAAGGAGGGGAGGGGGAGTCTGGGGTGGGCACCTGGCAAACACGCGGTCGTTGAAGGAGTCGGCGGGGCCGAGGCGCAGGTTGTTCTGGTTGGCGATCATCTCCTTGACCCACTCCACCCAGGTGTAGAGGCGCAGGATGCCCGCGTCAGCCATGGCCTCCACGAAGTTGGCGTCCTCCACCGTGTCACCAGCATCTGCCAGGGCCATCCTCATGCCTGTCCCAAAACAAACAAACAAACAACACAGGTTGACATAATACTAATGGGTGTCTTCCAGTCAAAACTTGATAAAGTCTTTCCATATTGGGACAAAAACTCTTCACCTAATAAATAAATGTAACAGGAGCTGTGGTTTTTCACCGACCCTTTACTGTCATTTATGAAGAGCTTAGAAAGCAGATCTCTCTCCCTCTCTCTCACACACACACACACACCTGGACTGCAGTGACATATTTCAGCAAATATCCTAAAGGCTGAATAAAATAAGAAAAACAATGGGGTTCATTCTGAGGTAGCGCTACTAACTCCTGCTTACCCAGAAGAGCCTGCAGCACACGGCCCACCCACAGTGAGTCATCTTTTGTCGGCAGCACAGAGTACATACACGTTCACAATATGCAACCACACACACACACACACACACATACACAGACATTTATATCTATATTTAAAGCCCACAGGCAACACCATAGCTCCTTTGCACACACACGTATTTCACACCAGCAGGACTGTTTCAGCGAAGGGAGCTCTATTCTAGCACGATACACCGGAGGCTCTTTTTAACCTATCCATTTGAAGACTTAACCACACGATGAAAAACTACTTTCCTCGCCTCTCTCAACACGATCTCACACACACTCTCACATGCACATGCATACACACACACTCAAAGGAGTTTTAAAACACTATTTCATGGAGGCATATCACTCAGGAGGAGGCCAATCTTGGCTCAACCAAACACACTGACAGTACAAAGACTGGTTTGCCTAAGGTGAAAATGGATACAAGATTCAGGGGACTGATATTTCTGTTAAGTTATTAACTATTGCTGAAGACAACGCTTTAGGGTTGTCTACAAAAACTGTTGAAAGGCTTTGAAGGCCGTGTCTCATTTTCCTGATACCACTCATATGACTTAAAAGTCAGACATTTAAGCAGCAGCCGAGTTTCCCAAAGACGCAATCTTTAACAAGACCTTAAATAACCCTCCTTAGATGGTAGCGTCCCCATAAGGTGGAGTGCCAAGTGGCTTGATGGCAGAAGTCTGGGATTCTAGTATAATACGCTCTTTGTCAAATTCAGCTAATTGCTCTTCACTGCCTTCCAGCTGTTCTTTCATGATGCTCAGTCCACAGTTTGCAAACAGTTCCAGTCAATCAATATGTTCCCCCAGAAAGTTAAAAAAGCAGGGGTGTAATTTCACTGCCTGGTGATCTCACACACCCCAGCAAACCTTTTGCAAGAATTGTGGACAAATTCTCTGTGTCATAAAGGCCATAAATGCCCTGTGGATGTAACTGATTAATGACCTATGTGAATGTCACCACTACAGGAAAGTCGACCCGTGGTGTCCCTAGATGTGACATGTGACCTTTTCATGTTGTGCTCTGTATAAACACAAAAGTGTCCCATGCCAGACCGGTGGTAGCATTGCTAATCCAGGCTGCTGGCCATCCCTGAAGACACACTGAAACTGTGACACCACCTCAGGTGCTTAACACCTGAGGGGACTGTTGGATAACTACACCTCACTGAAGATGAGGTTCATCAGTGTCGTGATTCTGCCTGGGGTCTGGCTCCTCCTGCTTCAGTGTTCCATCTGTGTGTTGTAGGTGCTGAACGCCGCAGGTGTGTGGAATACAATTCTAATAACCACCTGATCCAGGGTTCCTTAAAAGGGGGAGGTTATCCACACCGGCCGTGGCTGCCACTGTTGTTGGGATACCACCTCTCCAGCCGTACTTTTATTTTGTTTGCTTAGGTCATATTACACCAGATTTTTATTTCTCAAGCTTTCATTTACACTGACTGCCTTCACTGTAGTTTCTTAACTCATTACTTTAATAAACGTACTTCTGATTATCGCAACCATGTGTGGTCTCCCGCATATGTTGCGTTTGTCTTGAGCCATGCACTCGTAACAATCAGTAAGTATTCAAACCTGTTTATCGTGTTGCAGTTTGACATTTGCTGGCTAAGCAACAGAAGGCCAGTCCCTATAGATCATTTCTCAAGGGTGGAATTATCACCTGTGTGTGTGTGTGTGTGGGGAAAAAAAGAGAAAAGAAAGAGAAAACACCCTGCTGTGAAGGTGTGCACTTAAGGAGTTGTGTCTGGGTAGGCCAAGTTCTGTGTGGCAGGGTCAACAGGGTCAGCCCGTTTGCTACTGCTGCTGGTGGGTCACTTACCGTCTGCAGAGAACTTGTTGATCGCCTGACTCAGCGTAAGGAAGTTTCCTGTTGACTTGGACATCTAAGGACGTTACAAAAAGTAGTTTGGTAAAAGGACCAAAACACATATGGCAACCACACATACAGAAATCAAAAGGTGTGTTACTAAATAATTACAATATTATACACAAACAAGACAAAAATGGACAAATCTTACATTACCTTCTCAGAGTTCAGCAAAAGGTGTCCATTTGCTCGTACAGCCTGGGGCCACTTTTGACTGTTAAAATTAAAACGAAAACAAGGGAGTCTTAGGTGTCTTAAAATAATCAGTAACTCTTAGCGGGCTAATCAGACACGCGCTAGCACATCTGTCACCTGAAGCAGTCGCTTAGGAAAAGGTCTATGGGAAAAAGTAGGAGTTCTCATTCCACTGAGAAGAGACAAGGTAGGAGACGACACAAAAAAACTTTTAAAACCCAAGACAGGCTGAGCAGTAGACCTAATTACACACACACACACAGACACACACACACAGACACACACACACAGACACACACACAGAGACACACACACAGAGACACACACACAGAGACACACACACAGAGACACACACACACACACACACACACACACACACAGACACACACACAGAGTCTGATTTCTCAGTCTGGAAGGAGGTTGTCCATTTCCCAAATTAGACCACTTTAAGGGCTATATTAAGGCATTAAAGTGAGATGTGGGTGTGGGGGAGATTCGTTTCCCTGACAGAGCTGCTGGCCTTGTCTTCATGTTGACCTTCCCTCGTCTACCACAAAGAAAAAAAACCCTCTCAGGGGCCAAGCTTCTAACCACTTCAGTTTCCAAAGTCAAAGCAAGACTGCTCGCTAGAAAAACCACACTGGACCAACATTTATCTCAATTGGCTGCTCTGGCCACTGCCTTTGAAAGATTACAACTGACTGCAACTTAGCCAGCAGGCATCTGCGCAACGGAGGTGATGTGCCCTGAATGCACAAGGCAGCTTCTAAACATTGTGTGTATCATGATAAGGGGTTAGGCAAACCTGCATGCCCCTCTGGCTAGCATAAAGTGCCATACTTCTGCCAAACTATTTTACTTTTTCTAAATGATCGAGATGGTGTAATACACTAAAGGTGTGTATCATCCTGCTTTTGTATCGCAAATGCAAGTTTAAATGAATCTGGGGACAGTTGCTTAGGAGGTAAAGGAGTCGACCAGGTGTCGGAGTGTTGCTGGTACAATTCCAGCTCCTCCTGACTAAGCCTTCAGGGCAAGACACTGTGGCCCACTGTGGCACCTTGCATGGCAGCCTTCCACACATCGGTGTCTGTGAGTGTGTAAATGAGTGAATGTGAGTCATTAGACTGTAAAGCGCCTTGGGTACTTTGCTGACTTGAAAAGTGCTATATAAATGCAATCCATTTACCTGCCTAATGTGTATAATGGCCTAATTTCTGAAAATACAGCAACAAAAAGAGTAACAGCGAAATGCATATAATTTTTTCACATTTATAGGGGAGCCAAATCCAGACAATTTGCCTTTCTATCATTTTTATGTGCATTAAATACCCTAATTTAATCACTACCACAGCTCAGCTACTGTGGTGGATGCTATCCAAGACTTGTCACATTACCATTTACATCCCTGTATGTGTGTGTGTGTGTGTGTGTGTGTGTGTGTGTGTGTGTGTGTTATGCCATGCCTATAACCTCACCTATCATTAGGCCACATGGCTACATGGTTGTACAGGTAATAGGACAGGTGGTTGGGCACCAAGTCCTTCCCTGAGACGCGCACGTCCACGGGGTACCAGTACTCAAACTCCCTCCTCAGCCTCTGGAGGTGCTCCTTGGGGATGCTCGTTTTGGGGAACGGGGAGCTTTTGAAGAAGATGAAGTCCCAAACCTCCCTGGTCATTTGCTCAGGCCTAGACACAAACAGAACACAGAACAAAACAAATCAATCAGGGTTGGCAAAATGACATGAAAAGAGGCCCTCTTTAAACTGCGCATGATTTAAAATGTAAATTAGATGCATTCAGCAGTACTTGTCTCTTTCCATAAAGCCTCCCTTTCAAGACTATATAAGGCTTTACAATTCAATACAGCTCCACAGTCTCATTCTTTCCTCCATAATACAGTGATTATTTTTAGTATCCTCCAAAGCGAAGTGAGAGGGCTTGTTATGAACTGGAGTGTTGGGAAGAATGTGTGTGCGTGTATCAGTTTTGTGTGTGAGTGGTGTGTGTGTATTTGTGGTGTGTGTGTGTGTGTGTGTATTTGTGCGTGTGTGTGTGTGTCTGTGTGTATTTGTGTGGCGCTTGTGTGTGTGTGTGTGTGGGCAGGTGGGGACGTGCCTGATGCCCAGAGGAGAGGGCCCTTGGCCATTGAGGGTCCCTCCCTGGAGGAAGTGAGCGACGGTGTAGTAGGCCATGTAGATGGTGGAGTCCGACAGCGACTCAATCAGCCACTGCTCGTCCCACGGCAGCCGGGTGCCTATGGCAACAGCGACAGAGGATTAGAAAAAGATGGATGGAGCAGAGAGGGAGGAGGGGGGAGGGGGAGGGAGGAGGGAGGAGGGGGAGCACTTCTCAGTGCACCCCAGGTGAAGCACTAATGTAAGCCATTAGAGCAGTGCTGAAAATAGCACTGGGAGAAAAACAAACAAGACCTCCCAATATGGAGAGGAAAAAAAGTGCAATAATTAGTTTTCCTAATAACACTTCTATCACAGAGCAGTCCCTCTGCTCTTGTGACAACAGAGCCATTATTCAAATGGTGTGCTAAAACAAATAGAAATGATGATTTACAATTATTTTAAAACCAAACAGATGGAGTAAACCATATGTTTAATTCCTAAAAGGAAAACTTATCAGTGGCTTATTACAAGCTAATGTGAAAAAAACAACACATTTATAAACAAGACAGTTTATAAACACAACACAGCTGCACTGTTAAGTGAGGTCTGTTGCACAACTGAAAAAGCACCCGACGTACCAAGACCGTAGGTGCGTGAGCAAGCGTGTTCCTGGAGCCAGGCGAGCGTGGCCTCAAAGTTCTTCCGTGTCTCCTCACAGAACCTTAATATCAGTGGCATGGAAAACAGCAACGTAAAATGACTAGCACAAACAGTAACAAACTGAAACAGCCTGGTGATTGCCTTTTCTATGTTGATAACTTGTCATAAGAAAAGTGCAACTCCATATAGTCAGGCAGAAAACACCATCTGTGAGGGGATTCTTGCTTTTTTGAATAAGAAGACAGCGAGAGCTGACTCACGTCTCCATCGGCTTCAGACAGTCCATAGCCTGCTGCTTCCAGTCTGCATCGCCATAATCAAGATACCTGAGACAGAAATATAGATATAGACACACACACACACACACACACACACAGCAAGATGGCATCATTGGTATCCACACATACTGCAGTCCCAAATAAACACTCTGTACTAGTGATTTTCTCTTACAATCTTCATGGTAATGTCAAAAGCTTGCAAAACACACAGACACACACACATAGATACACACACACACACACACATACATACCACTGGTCGCAGAGTGCCACCACACACTCGTCTGCTGATCGTGACATGACCTGCTTCTCTGGCTCCATGTAGATCAGAGCCTCACCCTGTGGGAATGAGGATAAACAGCCTTACACATGCAGCCATCATGGGACCATCAAAATATATATATTTCTTTGTGAAAACATACTTTATCTACAACATACTTTTTATGCAACATACATACTTATCCTCATCTTAAAACAGGTCAAAATGGATTTAAAAATGGTCAAGCACACATAAACATGCAAACGTGTGTGTGTGTGTGTGTGTGTGTGTGTGTGTGTGTTCCCCCGCTAACTACACAAACACACAGGTTTTTTAAGAGGTCACTACCTTCTCCACCATCATCTTCTGGATGGGCTTCTTCACATCCTGGACCTTCTGCCCTTTGTATCCCTCCACCAGCATGATCTACAGCAGGGCACAAAGGGGTTCCCTCATGAATCCAAACGACCCAGTAAAACATCCACCATCCATATCATCCATATGTTTAATCCTTAACAGGAAAACTATCAGTGGCTTATTACAAGCTAACGTGAAAAAACCAACACATTTATAAACAAGACAGTTTATAAACACAACACAGGTAAACACTGTTAAGTGAGGTCTGTTGCACAACTATCAGTGAGACAGTAGTACTCACCCCCTCGTAGAAGCCCTTGAGGTAGACCTTCTCCTTAGCCTCGGCCAGTTTCTCTCTGTCATTCTGACTCTGAATCTTCAGCTCGTCACACACCAGCGGAGCAGACAGGTTCCCGTAGCCAGGGATCTCAATGATGGGAACCTGAGGGGGAGGGGGGGGGGGGGGGGGACAGAAACAAATCTCTACAAAATTCTCTCCCAGTTTGACACTCATGGAATGTCTGTCTGTTTCAGCTTTGTGGAATTTATGAAATGCTGCACACCAGCTGTGACAACTGCCACTTGCTTACCGGTTCAAAAGGCAGGACCATCTTGTCTTCGATTCCATACTTTTCTCTCAAAGCCTGCAAGACAGAGGTTTAAGTATTTGCTGCTGTCATTTCATTAGAATACTGCATATAATAAATGGCTTAAAACTATTTACTTGGTGTGTTAAGTAGCAATATAGTATATGAGGTTCACAATTAAGGTTTAAAATTAATTTCTCCAGCACTATTGTGATTGTTTGAGATACGCCTGTAAGCTTGACAAAAGAGGACCGAATGTCATCAGGTTCTGAAGGGAAAGTGGTGTGTCTGCCAGGGTGGTCACCTGTTTCTTCTTTATGTCTCTCAGGGCAGCGATGTCATCAGGGGCATCGGATGGAACACTAGTGACAATGCCCGTGCCTGAGGTAAACAATCAACCACAACACAATCAAGGTCAAACTCCACTTCTGAAGGTCATCTACACAAAACCTCGCCACCACACAGTAACACATTCAGTGGTAAACAGTGTTGAAGGTTATCATATATAAATCCTCTGAGCTCCCCTTAGGCCCTTCACCTCCAGATTAAGCTAAGCTTCTTAAGACTGAGCAAACATCCCTGAAATTGAGCAAGAAAGCAATATGAATTAAATTTCACTGAAAGACTAAAAAAAGGAGAAAAACAGAACATCAACCCTGGGGCAGGCAGAGGAAGAAAAATATTTCACAGTCCTGACTCGCAGTTGGGAAGATGGCATTTCAGGGAATGATGGTTGGCTAGCCCGAGGCTGTACATCTGCAACAGCTATTGTTCGCACTGCAATTTGGGCGTGTTTACTGTATCCCCCCGATGCCTGCTTGCCAGCGCCTTGTCAGCAGTGACAGGTGGTCAAGACGGCCTCGAGCGCAATCCCACCATTAGCACCCTTCGCTGGGTGCACCTGCAGTGTGTAGCTCATGTGCAGGAGTGGTCATGCAGAGGACGTGAATGGTGGTGGGTTACACAGTTACCTTGTAAACTTGTCAAAGCAACACAATGTAGTTTTTCAACCTTCAATATATATATATTTTTAAAATAATACTGACACAACAACTCAATAGATTCGATTTCACCTCTGTCATCGCTTGAAAGCACTTGTATCATCTACACTGGCACTATGCAGCTTTGTAACTCGGGTTGGAACCATGTCACCAAAAAAATTTACACAATTTCACTGGCTTATGGCATACGTCACATCTTGCCTCGTCTTAAAAAGGCGAGGCAGGTAAACGGAGTTAGACCCATAAACAGTAAAAAAAGAAAACAAGGTGGCGGTGGCTTGCTACTGTTACAGTAACTAGTTTTATTTCAAAACAATGTTCGCATAAAATGCTGTAAGGGTAGCCTACTTGCCAATTTCTTCAAATAACCATAGAAGAACCATGGGACAACTTTATTTATTTTATATTTGTCTCTGTAATGTTCACTGTTAGCTTTGTTTGCCCCACTAGACATGGTTGAAGGTGCATCAGTCCTGTCTCAGGATGGAGTTCCGCCAGTATCAACAAATGCACAAGATGTAGATTTTACAACTGCTGCAGACAATACCGTTTCTCGACTGTAGAGGGACCCCATCAGCAAATCCTACAATGTGTTGCATTAATGTCTTCCAACAAAAATGCAGCAAATGCTCATAAGATGCATGAAGCGTGTTGTTTTGTTAGCTAGTCCTTATTTGCTTTTGGCTAATCTATGATGTGGTGTGATGCAACAGGAAGGGAAGGAGTAGCAAGTGTGAGTGATGGAGGGCATGTAAATGAAAGAGTCTGGGTGGGTGTACTTGCATATACATGTAAAACATGTGTGCTAGGGATGGACCAAAAGGAGGAACAGAAAGAAGTAAATGAAGAAACCAATTGGATCATTACCTTTGTCCTCTTTGATGGTGAGCATGGGGAGTGCATAGATGACCTTGTAGGACGTGAGAGGGGCGCTGAGAGCGCAGCCTAGAATATCCTGTAAAAAAAAAAAAAAACAACCACAAGGTCAGGGCTAATCACAAACAATAACAAACAACCAATGACCACTTTCTCTTACCACCGAATCATAAAAGCCTTGGTCACACACTTTATGTTAATGGTTCTAAAGGTGGTTTAGAACGATTAACATTGTCTACAGATGCTGAATATATTTGTAAACCATTTGTTGAAATTCTTTATGAAACCATCTGTAATGTCTCTGCTGTGGTGAATCATCCGAATCAGGTGTTACCAAAGCCCTCACTCACCTGGCCCAGGAGGTCCATGACGACAGGCACCACCCCGTTCTCCTTGGTGAAACCCTGGTAGGACATGTTTCTGGCAGACCTGCGCGTGCAGATGAACACCTCGCCACTGGCCATCTCAAACGCCACGTACCGCATGTCCGGCCGCACCCAGCAATTGGTCTGGCCAAACATGGTCTCTGGACGGAGGGTCGCTGCCACCAGGAAAATGTTCTTGCCTTTGAGGGCACTAAAGCAGAATCAGAATACTTGTGTTAATCTCTGGGGGTATATTAAGAATAGTCTGTATTGCTTGAGTCAAAGAAATCACAGAGATAAAAAAAATGGATAAAAAGGCATTGTTACGTTTTAACAATTCAGCTAAAATATAGACCAAAAATCACTAAGAGTATTAACTTTTTAAAGTATATGTTCACATGTACATTTGACTCAAAACAAACCTGAGCTTTGCTGGGAGAGGATCCACCAGCTTCATCTTAATCAGCGTGTACTCCTGTGGTCCCACTCCCTAAGGTGATGCAGTGACAGAGATTTTAAAGAACTGCTGGTAAACACCATCAATTAGAAGCAACCATCTGTTCAACAGATCAAGAGCTCACCTCTCCAGTCTGCCTGTCATGGTCCATACAGGGTTGGCCGTCTTTGGGAGAGTAAATTGTGTATCTGTTTATAAGATAAATAAATAAAAATCATATCATGTAGAACAGGAAGTCATGAACTTGAATTGAACTTGTACAGCATGTTTAAGTTCAATTTATTTATATAGCACATTTTATCCAACAGAAGCTGGCAAAATGCATAAATAAAATAACACAAGGGTATATCATATAAACAAGGGTATATCAAACAAATTACATTCTTAATACAAGTAATAATAATACAAATAGAGCTATAGAGCTGCTGATGGCAAACTAGCTACCTCTTCCCAAACTTGATCTTCTTCCTCTCCTTCAAAGTGATGAAGTGCCACCTCACAAAGGAGTCATAGAAGGGATTGACGTCAGTCGTGATGAATGATCGACGCCAGTCCACCTACAGCAAATCCGCACATATGGGTACAAATCAGAGAACCACTTTAGTATTAGCCAACTTTCCATATTTTCACAGTCACTGATCTGATTAGTCACAGTTACAATTATTGATTGTAAACAAATGTTTTTCAGTTTTAAAGTCAAGTTAAAGTCAAAGTCAGCTTTATTGTAAAAATGTACGTTTTCTAAATGGCATATAGTGTTAAAAAACTCTTGAATTATGTAATATAATCGTGTGATCAACAGCACTCTACATTTGGTCCCACAATGTTTCACCCATTTGAGCTTTTACTCCTGTACCTTAACACCCATGTTCTTCAGGTCCTTGACGGCGAGAGGTGGGAAGTACTCCAGCCAGTGCTCAGCATCAGCAAACTTGACGATCTCCTCGTCCCGCAGGCCAAGGGACTTCATGATGTCCCACTGGAACTTGGAGCCGCCGGCTTTGGCTACGGCTTTGCTCTGATGGCAACAGAGATAGACGAGTTCAGTACAAAGACAAGAAGCAGGTTCTATTCATCACAGTGTTCATTTAAGCTCCTGCTGTGTCTGATGATGATGATGATGATTAATAATAATAATCTTTACTTGTACACAATTCATACATACAAGATGCAGCTCAAAGTGCTTTACAGTTTGGCAAAGTCACAACGAAGTTTGGCAAGGTCACAACAAGGAGTCTTCAGACCAAATGTATACTCCTCCTATTATTCCATTACAAGCACAACTAGCAGCTGTGCAATATTGAGCATGTCTAACCTTTTTTCCCTTGGCTTTGTCCTTAATTATTATTTCGTCAGCCTCTTTGGGCTTCTCTACTTCCTCTTCCTCCTCATCGGGGAACTGGGGTGGATATCCATACAGCTCCATCTCTCTCTTCAGCTTGTCTGCACATGCCTATTAACGCAACATAACATTAGACATCAATAAAAAGTGTCACAGTGACTGGCTGGCTTGTTATTCTTGACCGATATGTCCTTAAAGCAAGCAGCTCACCTTGATGGGCATCCCAGTGCAATGCAGTCCGAACGGGAACAGGCATTGTTTTCCTTTCAAGCGCTGGTATCCAACAGCAAACTGTGCAATAACAGCAAAGAGTGACAAAACAAATATTAACAAACTATGCAAGAATTTATGCAGAGTCTGTGCAGATCACAGGAATGAGGACGGGCATGCACCTCACCTCACACTTAGATAGGCAGAAAGTATGTCCAAGATGTAATCTTCCATTCATGTACGGGTACGGAAAAGTCACAAAATATTTCTTCTTCCTGAAAAAGGCAAATCAGGAAACAAATCTTAGACACAACACTTGTATGTTATCCAGCATGGCTATGATATTCCACCAGGCTGAAATAACTCACTCTTTGCTTTCCCCAAGTGTTGTTGGTGCATTGCTTTCAAACACTTTTTCTTTATCCCATTTTTGCTGAATTTCTTGCTCGATCTTTCTCAGGTAATCGAGCTTAGCAGTTCCTTTTCGTTCCTGCAGAAATCACAACAGTTTATGAGACTGATAATTTGACAGCAATTGAAAAGCAACAATAGCTGATGCAATCCGCTTGCAATGATGCAATGATAAACAATGCTCCTGCTCCTCCTAGCATTTCAAGAACAAGCGAGGATAACAGTAAGATAGATAAAAGTTATTATACAACGCTATAGATTTAGTTATTATACAAGTACATAAGATTTGACGATTTGGTCAATAACCCTTGTAATCACAGCTGGTGTTATTTTCAGTCACGTTGACAGTCCTGACAGCTGAGTTAACTAGCTCTGTGATGTTCATATCGTGCTAATAGATGTATTCTTATAGTAAAACAGCTTTACTCCTGGAAAACACTAAAAGTACTTAACATGCTTGTAAAGGGACAATCCAAAGCCATAAATACAACCTGTTAATAGCAGCAATACAGCATGGTCCCATTCTCTTAGCCTTAGCTAACAAACGTTTAGCGTCATTTTGCTAGCCGGCAGACACTGCTGTCAGCGAAACTTCTGTAGGCTAAATAACTTGCATGGATCAGTGTTTCAAGTGCAAATGAAATCACTGTTGTAATTTAGTGTTAACAGAAAGATAGCATACTTACCGTCATTTCAAGGAAACTTTTCTAGACCCAAGGTTCCGAACCTCAATGGAAACCCACGCTTCCTCGGCAGTCGGCTCCGTGGCTATCGCGAGATACAACGAGGTACAGCTCACCGAATACCATAGCATTATGGGAAATACAGTATTTTGACGTACTACAGTTGTACTACAAATGGTCGTGCTTTCTTTCTCCCTCTAAGGTTAAAATTTTAAATCAGATAAAAAACATTAATTGTGAGCGCTATTTTTAACTACTTGAAAATGAATGAAATTAATACGGCTGAAGATAAAGGTGTAGTGCTTCTCTGTGCCAAAAACAATGTGTAGTAACTTATTAATAACACACCATTTCTACAAAAAAACATACATTATATGTAAATGTTAAAGTTAGATATAGTATATTTGTGTGGTGTTATGCCAGTGAGTACAATTCGTATAATATGATCATATGCCTGCAGGCATATTTATTATTCATATCAGCGCCTTTACACGTCTCACATATTGATTAAGTGCTCAAGACCAGTTGACAACCATGCTCTTCACAGAGCAGCCAACAATTTCGAGACATGTATGATTTCAATTATAATTTCATCGGTGTGTAACTTAAGGATGTCTGGTGTATCATCTACCCTGCAAATAATTGATGAGGTTGCACAAACACTTGTAACACAAGTATCAATCTTGTGAATTTTAAAATATATAATTTCCAAACCTGTATGTTTGTTTTTTTTAACAACATTTCTTCATATCACACACTTCGTCACACCATTTTAATCACCATCACAAACTGTGAAAGGTTTATTGACAAATGACATTTCTGTACATGAAAAAAAAAAGAATACACACGTTTACCCCTTCACACCTTCACCATCCTAAGCAACCATGTGCCTTCTTTTGGTGATCTAGAGCAGTAGCTGTTGTGAAATAATTTTCTCACAATATCCACAAAATACCAACCCACATTATCATTAAAATGCATACACTGAGTCTCTGACTCTTTATTTCAATCTTCCTTCTCAATGTATGTCTTCTCAGTTGTCCGGGCAATCTGGCGAGCCAGGTACCTCTCTCTGGCCGAGCTGACAGTTTGTTCGTTGCTGCGTTTAGCAAACTTACTGGGTGCTGTAGAAGAGCTCTGTGCATCTGACTCGTCAGTGGCTGTCTCTCGCTTCTTTTCCTCTCTCTTCTCTTTCTCTGATGCTTTCTCTGGCTCGTTGTGGGCTCGGTCACTGTCTTCTTTTTGCTTCTCCCGCTCTCTGTTCTTATGGTTTCCTTGTTCTCTGCTCTCGTGCTCCCCATCTTCATTTCTAGACTTTTCTCTATCTCTCTCTCTATCCTTTTCCCTATCTCTGTCCCTAGCATCACTTCGTCCATATCTGTCATCCCTCTCCTTGTCCTTGTCCTTGTCCCTCCTTCCTCTACTCCGATCGTCATATCTCTCTCTATCCCTCTCTTTGTCCCTCTTGTGATCCTTCTCGTCTCTTTTATAGCTGTGCCTGTCTTCCTTTTCTCTTTCCCGTTCTCTATCTCTGTCTCTTTCTCTATCCCTGTCTCTGTCCCTGTCTCTCTTCCGCTCTCTGTCTCGGTCTTTGCCATCCTCCTCTCTGCTGCCTGGGGAGGGGGATCTCTGTTTCCTGTACTGCCGTTTAGAGTGGGAGTTACTGAGTGACGACTTGTTGAACTCGGGCTTCACGTCTCTCGGCTCATCCTCCTCATCAGCGGAGTCAGCATCACATGGCGGAGGAGATGGGGGAGGCGTGTGCTCTTCTTCTACCTTTGGTTTCTCTTCCCTTTAAAGAAACAGTAGTTTGATTTAAAAACCAGTTGTCCATGACAAATTACTTTAGCACTGCTAAGTGAGGAAAGCTTTAAGAGAGAGTAAAATTTCAGAAGCACAAGACCCTGTTAAAATAATGTCCATATTAGATAGTATCTTAAACACTATGTGCCACTTCGTTGCTTGGTCAATAACATAATAACATTGCCAAGCAATTGTCAATTAAACTTTTATTCAAAAAAGCCAATCAAACTGCTAAGACTGACACTGTGTCTTACCTGTGAGTGGTCCCATCAGGTATACGTTCCTCCCCAACTGTCTGATTAAGCAGGTGCCGGTAAAATCCACTGAGATCCTTTTGTTTTTTCACGTCCAAAGCAGCTACAGTATTCACACACACATACACACACACATACATACAGAGAGAGAAAGAAATAACATACATATGAGTAAGCTAAAAAGTAATTTTATTAAGTTATATAAGTTTAATTTATGGCGTAGTTAACATGTCAACATGTTTGAGAAATGCATAGTTCTAGGTCAAGGTCAAACAAGTTAGAGGCACCTAATTACACACAGTCCCAGTCACAGTTGGTGTACTTGTGCAATACACAAGTTGGTTTTAATGTAATGAGAGGTTGCTGCTATTTTATCTGATAACTGTCAGTCAACTTGCATGTGTCAATTTTGGGTCAGCCCAGCCCACAATTACCATTTCCTATTTACAGAGCCATGACAGTGTAGGAACACCCAAGGTTTTTGGCACAAAAACACTGGGAAGACAACTAGAGGAGCTAAGTCCATGTTACTGAATTTAACAAGAAGCACATGGCATTAGAACTGTAGAGCTCCAATGCAATGCAACTTGTATAATAATGCATTCCAGGTAAAGGTAATTCAACTGCAGTTGAGTTGTGATCACAAAAGAATAAATTAAATCAAAACAACCTAACTGCAGTTAAATTGACACAACATTAAATGCAAAACAGAAAGAAAATTCATCTTAACCATTTTGCATAACTCTTGTCTACTGCACCTGGAACTTAACACATTCCCAGAATTAAAAAAAAATTGACTGACCTTCCATTTCCGCCTGTCTCTTCTCCCTCTCCTGCTCCTCCTCTCTTTCTTTAAGCTTTTGCCGGTAAGCAGACGTGACAAAGGCATCCTTGTCCGCATACTTCTCTCCTTCTTTTTCTCTCTCCTTCTGGATCTTTCTCTCATCTCTGCGCTCTTGTTCCTTCTTCCTCTCCTCCACTGCTCTTATTAACTGGTTTATGTACTTCGGCTGCAGAAATAAAGATTGGGAACAGAAGACAAGTTCCACAGAAATGCCAAGCATTGGACAGATGAGCATCTTAAACAGACAAACTCTTTTTTCTGCAGTACACATTACAAACATGGCACAGTATTAACTTTGCAATTTTTGCCTGTATTTCAAGTTAGACTGTAAACAAACGTGGATATTGGACATCAGGTAAAAGTATTATGTGTGAAAATCTACTGGGTGCTTTTGACTTACCTTTTTGTCTGTGCCACCAAGAATTTTCTGATGGCTCTCTAGCCTTTCTTTCTGAATATCGTCGTATACACTGTCATACTCATAGACACTGCTGTCCTGCTCAAGTGCTTTTTGCATCTCCAGCTTGGTCTTGTAAAGGAAAACAATAGGACGTTAGTTCACACAACTGATAGTTGGAGAGATGGAAAGACTGAGGTAACACACACTGCAGTGACAGCAAATCTAACACAATTTCTGTTGTACAGTAAGGCGTTCATACATCAGGCGTACATCTACTACAGTAAACACAGTTTTAAATTCACCCTACCTGTCTCATTATCTTCTTTTTATCTGCCTCCTTCTGCAAACTCTCTCCGACTGACGTCTGAGGAAAAACGTGTGAAAGTAAACGGAAGTAACCAATAAACCATGTTTAACATCGAGTGGTGAAATTAATGTCAAAATCATTACATAAAGTTAATGTTACCTCTTCGTCAGAATCATCTCCAAATATAGATTTTACGGGAATAGCTTTCTGTGTCTGAGCTTTTTTCTGAGGGAAAATCAACCCGTATCTGAAATGAAAACCCAGAGTGTGGGTTCACCTGTTAGTTATTAGGTCGCAGTTTCTACAACGGTATGTGGCTTCACACAATTACACGACCACGACTGTTCACATTTATGTTATAATTCATAATTCATAAATCCGCCACAGTTGCAATTGCTGCATGGGGTCTAATGAACACCGCTACCTGGTCTAGCTTCTCCACTTCTACTTGAAAAAATGTTGCGGTAATTATATAGTTTATTATGTGACCAGTAATGGCTTTATTTGATAGTGTGGGACGACAGGCATGTTGGTTGACTTGCACGATAACTTGCAAGATAAGAGCTGTTGATTAGCTATCTGACGTAGCTAGCTAGCAATCTTATCTACCCTAGCTGGGTAGGACCCACTGGTTAGCTGGCTAATTCTGCTGATTTTTTAAACAGTAGTGTTTATTCAAATGAAGACAAAATAACAAGCTTTCAACAATACATTGAAAGATAGGTACACTCACTTTTTACCAGGAGCCGCCATGTTTACCCTTCTTGTTTTTCTTCCTCTTCGCTTGTTTGAAGTGGGCTGACTATCCAGTTTAGGTGAAATATCGCCACCTATTGTGCAGGGGTACTTATTGTGAAACTGAGAACTTCAGCCTTATACATATATTTTAAAATTTCAGAATCAGGATCAGTTTTCAGAATCAATTATATTGGCCTATACAACGAATTTGACTTGAGATGTTAGCACTGTATACACCCAACATGTAGACATGTAGTAGTATACATATTATCAGTGATTAAAAGTGTCTTTTGTAAGCAGGGGGAGGGGAGTCCTTCTTTACTCAGTGATCAATATCTAATTATACTGTATTACTATAAACACTAGAGGAGCTGAGCTCCGGCTGGTTGTATTGCCGAGGTGAGAGTAGCCTCGTTTTCATGGACACTTCTAATCGGAAAAGGTCATTCCGAACAGACTATTCCGAAAGAAGCGTCTGTTTATATGCGCACATTCTATTCTGATCAGCTGTTTATATTAGGCTACAACTGAATAAGATCGGAATAACCTTTGTAGGCCTATTGCTGCGAAGATGGAGGTCGAAATCAAAGTTTTGCAAGTAGTAACATTTGCCTTGCTTGTAATTAAGCGGCACAATGGTTTGTTATTGAAAATTAAGCGGTTTTGTGCGCCTGATGCAACTCTTGATATAGCCTACCAACGATGACATCGTTTGTGTGCTCCCTAAAGATCTTTCTATTTTCAGATCCAGCAAAGTGTCGTGAAGTTTTTTATATAGCGTTTTCAAACCGCCTCCTATCTTGCCTACTGATTATGTGCCATTTACGCTAATGAGGATTCTCTTCTCCCTGTCCGACCAGTGTTTCCATGGAATGTAACCGTTACGGAATAGAATCTGCTCGTTCACCGACCTAAACTAAGCCCAACCGTATCCTAGGGACACAATGGATATCCGAGACGTTATTGTTTTGTCTATTTTACTTTTTATTCATTTTCTATTACACAAACAAAATAATGCGTTGGTGTTACTAGGGGCGATGCGAAGGAGACGGCGGCAGCAAGACGCAGAAATGATTGAAAGTGGGCTGCGTTTGATACATCTCTGTAATCCTCTACCAGTTCCTCCTAAAAACAGTCGTTCAGTATGGATGAAGTTCCGTAGCAGAGACTGGTGGGAGAGAGTAGTCTTACGGGAATTTACGGATACAGATTGGAAAACTAATTTTAGGATGTCACGCCGATCATTTGTTAAACTTTGTGGACTGGCGGAAAGTTTCATGGCACCAAATGATGCGACCGTAAGGGAAGCCATTCCCCTAAATATGCGCGTCGCTATGGTTCTTTACCGGTTGGGGAGTTCAGCGGAGTACAGGGTCGTGGCCAACCAGTTTGGTGTACACAAGTGTACAGTAAAAAAATTCGTCTATATGTTCTGCGACGGCATGATGAACGGCCCGGTAAAACATCTAATTAAAATGCCGAACGAGGAGGAAGCGGTGGAGATAGCCAGGAGATTCCAAGTCGCCCATGGTGTCCCACAAATTATGGGTTTGATTGATGGATCACACATCCCTGTACTGCCTCCGTCTAAAGGATACAGGGATTTTGTGAATCGGAAAGGCTGGCCATCTTATGTCCTCCAGGCTGTTGTGGACGACAGATGTTGGTAAGTTAACTGGCATGGGCCTAGCCCAGCCTATTTCCAAGATCAACCCCAATTTCAAAATGAAACAATTCCACTGCATGCTTCACATACGCATTCACATTTGGATTAGTCTTCCTTACATGTAACATAATCCTAGGTAAGCCTAGGTTATATCACTTTAGGCTGGCCTATCATAGGCCTACCTTATAACATAGGTCCATACAATTTGTTATTTAAATGACATCTATAAACAACACAGGTATTTTTTTTTAAGTTTCAGGAACATAAGTTGCAAGATGCCAGGGAGTGCACATGATGCTAATGTCTTAAAACATTCAGACCTTTTCAAGAGGGCTCATCTGCTGCCAAGAGTAAGTATAAATCTCACTGCCTTTCAACTGTGTTCTCAAATGTGTTGTAATTCTAGTAGACCTGGGTTCATTTAAATTTCACTGTTGATTTCTTTAGGGAGTGAAGGACATTGCGGGGGAGATGATGCCACTTCAGATTGTTGGCGACCCTGCATACCCCCTCCTGGACTGGCTCATTAAGGGATACATCAACTCCCCAAATTTAACTCCAGAACAGGAATCATTCAATGTTTATTTAAGTTCAGTCCGAGTGGGAGTTGAAATGACTTTTGGGATCTTGAAGTCAAGATGGAGGGTGTTAATGAAGAGAAGTGACTTTCACTATAAATTTGCACCCAGAATGATTGGTACCTGCTGTGCCCTGCATATTTTTTGTCAAAATGAAAATGATTTCCCAAATTCAAATTGGATGGAAGACAATGATTTTACAGATAACCCCCAACCTCGACCAGACAATTGCCATGATGCCTCAGGCAGCTCAAGTGCAAGGGTAGCACTGACCAGATACATGGCTGCCCATTTCCCTCTACGACGCGGGCATTACCATTAATCTCATTTATTGTTTCATTTCAATTGATAAAAATAACTTTACTTTTAATGGCAATTGATAAAAAATAACTTTACATTAAACCTCTCACAAAAAATGATATGTGTGTGTTTTTTCTATTTATACTTTTGTCTGTAGATAGTAAAAAGTATTCATAGGCTTACATTATGGAATGGTAATCAAATATTTATTAACAATACGGTACGGGTACTACCCAGTGAGGTGCAACACAGACGTTTCAGACCTCAGACTTTCATCTGTGCAAAAAAAAAAAAAAAAAAAATTACAAAAAAATTTCAGTGTAAAACAAACTAATTAAAATATTATTTGTAGATTTATATAATTATTTGTATTTGTATTATTTATAAATAAATATATATATATATTAATTGTCCACATCCAGGTCATGCAGTACAAAGTCAGGTGCCTGGGAGTATACATTTGGAGGGGTAGGTGCCTGGGGGTATATATTTGGACGGGTAGGTGCCTGGGGGTATACGTTTGAGGGAATAGGTGTGGGGAGTGGTGGGTAGGGGTGGGGCATAATTGGGTGCGTGTACATGTGAGGATGGGGGGCTCCTTGGGCAGGAGTAGGGGAAAGCATTCCCCTCAGACCTTCGAAAAGGTGGGTTAAAAGTCTTTCATTAGATCTGGTGTTCTCCTCCATGAAGGCCATGAACATCCTCTCCTCGTGCTCCATAGCCTTCTGCTGGAGAGCCTCCACCTTCTGGAGATGACTCTGCTGCATGTCTTGTAAGAAGGTCCTCTGATCATCAGACCAATTTTGCAAGGCTCTTTGGTATCCAGAGGCCACTGTGGGTTTTGTTCCTGTGACAAAGGAGAGAAGTACTATTTAACAATTATACCACAAACAAGTGAACACTCGGTCGGCAGAAGTATGTGAACCCCTAGGAAACTTTTCCCAAGAGGTAATTGGAATCAGGAGTTTTTATTGTAATTTAATAAGTTTAGTATAAATGAATGTGATAAGATTGCAGGTGTTTGTCCTGCCCTATAAAAAATACACAGGTACAGTAGATACACTGTTTGTACAGAATTAGATAGATAGATAGATAGATAGATAGATAGATAGATAGATAGATAGATAGATGCGACTTGCTTTTTCTTGTCATGTCTAAAAGTGGAGTGGAATCTTCCTCCTCCATGCTGCTCTCCAAGTTGTTCCCTTGTTCTTCCTCGTCATCACTGCAGCTGAGGTCGTTATCTGAGACAAGTCAGATGGGGGAAAAAATAACCGAGTGTTAAAATCTATGGTGAAATGTGTCCACGGGTATGGCTACATTTTGTTCTTTTTAACGACACCAGAGGGCACACTAAATGCCAAATGTGTAGGCCTACACGCTGTATTTTACATTACATTACTTTTAGCAGACGCTATGGTCAGTGCAGCCAGACTGTCTTGTCACGGTAACAACGAAACACGGTAACAACGAAATTATTACAAAGTTGCAGGACACAGTGCAGAAGACGGCACTGTCTGAATCAGTAACCTTCGCTACATTTTGACATGTTTACATGCTTTAACCTACGTTCAGTTATGTTTTCAGACGCATTAAGGAGTTTTCTAGACTATGCAGCTAGAGAAAACAAACAAGTGTTTTTGTGAATCATCTTGGGCCTGATCTAGCTAGCCTGCTAAGTGTATACAGGGCGTCCACAACAAGAGGACCACTTATACATTTCACTTCATGTAGTGTCCCTGAAGTGTCTTATCCAAATAACACAAGCGTCAAATTCATAACAGTCATTTGAAACGTCCATTGGGGAGCAGAGCATAGAAGCTAAAATAGGCAGCCTGGGAAAATAACAAACTGGCTTACCTGACACCTGTCGATCGTCCACGTCCACTTCCACCTCCTTCTCACTGCTCATCCCAACATCAACCCCCTCGACATTGGAGAGAGGGCGTCCTCCCAATAAGTCCTTCATTTCGTTGTAAAACGAAAACTTAGTCCGGCCGAATCCGGATGAATCGGAGTTGGCCTTTGCTTTATAGTACCCGGCTTTAAGGGCTTTCCATCGGTGCTGTATTTGAGTAACAGTCCGGTCTATCTTCAAACTCAGCAAAGTGCTGTGAACGGTCTTGTAAAGCTCCGCATTTTTAAATTTTCTCCCATCCAACCTTGACATTATGTCATGTTGTTTGAAGGCGCTAATTAGCACCCTTGTCTCTCTGTCGGACCAGTTTCTATTAGTAGCCATTTTCGTATAATATTCTTCTACCCGTTTTTTACGTTAATTTTCAGAAGTTCAGAACATCAGCTTATGCGTGCGCAGAACGATCTAAGAGCCGAGTATTCCGATCCACAGTATACAAGGCCCCTTGATCGGAATAGGAACGGAGTAGACCATCTATTTTATTCCGATTACAAATGTAATCAGATCAGAAATTCTATTCCAATCAGGGCGTTTATATGAGTTTTTTGTGTATGAGTTTTTCTATTCTGATTAGGCGCTTATTCCCTTTCTATTCCGATTAGAAGTGTCCATGTAAACGAGGCTATTAGCATATTAATGTCAGAGGTGTCAATCCCAGGTCAATCCCTGCCACAAATTTGATCCAACCAGCTTTGAATCAGCTGACTGTAATGAGCACTCAAGACAGGTAGATCAGCTACTCAGTGAACTTACCTGTGTTGAAAGGAAAACGTGGCAAGATTTTTACTTTCTGAACCCGGGATTGACATCTCTGGAGAAGGTCGAGCTGAGCTCCACAGGGCTCTGGCTCAATTTAAACTCTGTATATAATACAATATACAATACAACACAACACAATACAATAAGTACACATAGAAATACACATGCACAGGGGAAAGGGAAGGGAAAACAGTCACTTTTTACGAGAGTGTCCATTTACTTAGATGTGCCAAGGAGAGCTCCGTTGAGAAAAAACACTCAAAGTTGCATAGCATCCCTTAGTAGACTTTAAAGATCACCACAACTTTCACCATGTCAACACAAATGACTCAGCAGTTTTATGCTGTGAGCATCTGCAGAAGACGCAGAGGAAAGTCTTGATCTGTTCATTTATTAAATGCCATGCTGTGCCAGCAATATTTTCACAGTTGCTGAAGAGGTGAATTGTTAAGTTGAATTGTTGAGTGAATTGTTGAGTTGAGTTGTTGAACACTAATATAAACACAGCATGAACATTGTTCAGCAGCCACATATACAAAGGCATTTGTATTTTTGTATGGCCCAACTCTAGCACAATAAATAAATCACTCACATATTATTCCTACATGTCCTGCAGTCAGGGGCTAGTAGTTAAGAAGCCATACCTGCCGCCAAAGGGTGACAGGTTCAATTCCCCACACTGGCAGGGGGGTGGGATGAGTGAATGACCAGCTGACCTCCATCTTCCCCAATGACTAAGCATGGTACCGTCCCCACACACTGCTCCTCATAGCCTCATGGCTACCCCCTGCTCATACGTGTGATTGGTTAAATGCAGAGGCTGTGGTGTGCTGTGTGATCACAATGACAGATGTGAATCCCTTTCACTTGCACAGAAACACAGACATGGCTATACAAAAAAAATGAATGAATGTATGGCGAACCATGACTTTAGGCTCTTGACCATTGAAACTGTTCAGTGAACAATTATGTAGACAGCAATGATCTTAGTTGCCCACGTTGCAGTCAATTTGGTATACAGAATTTTTGCTGGTATCCAGCAAGTTTTCAGATGACTCTGCAGTAATGGAATGCATCAGCAAATGGAGAATACAGAGGTATGGGGGGCAACTTACTTACAACAGAACTATCTGCAGCTCAGTATGACCAAGATGGTGGGTATGAAGAGGGTCAGGACACTGGTGTCCCCTCTCTCCATCCATGGGCCAATGTGCATTGTGGAGGACTAAAGGTATGTGTAGTGTGTTCATAGACTACAAGCTGGCAGAGGTGTCAAACTAGCAAGTATTTTACTTTCTGAAACCAGGATTGACATCTATGTAAATTGGACTGCGACTGACCTGGACTGATGTTAACAGATGCCAAGAGACTCAACAAGCTAATCCATGAAGCCAGTGGATTGTGGGGATGGCGCTAGACTGTGTGTCAACTGCGTCAGGCAAGAGGCTGTCTAAAGTGCATGGCATCCAGGACAATGACTGACACCCTGTACACAATGTGCTGCATGGGAGCACATTTAGTGATAGACTGATATCACCAAAATGCATCATGGAACACAGGACACCATTGATTATCAGTCTCACAAAGTCAACAGATTAATGCAGTATACTTTACTTACTTACTACATACTATACTTTCATATTCTGACACTAAAAATTGTTTGTACAAATGAATTATTTGCATATGAATATACCTGTATAGCCTCTTTATAAGCCTTTTACTCTTGTATGAGTGATTGTATGAGTGACATACTGACTTATAGAGAGCGTAGATGTATTTGCTCAGGGTTTGGCTAGATAAATTGTGTTTGCCTAGTTTATCTGGATTCAATAAAAAGTCTAGAATGCTGTTAGAACGTATAGGCTACCATTATACCTAGAGGGTTTTTTCCACAGTTATGAGAATTTACACAAACATTTACCGGTACTAAAGGGAAGAGTACGCTGGAGCTGGTAAAGCTGCTTACTTTGTGCCAGCAAGGAACAACATCATCTTCAGAATGAAGGTTGTTTGTTTATCTGTATGCCATATGGGCTGAATGGTGAATTTTGAGGGGAAAGTGGCAACCAAACATAGCCTATATGTGTAGTTAGTTACAAAGCACCTTGCGTGGGCCAGTTCAAATATCGTGCACTGTGTAATGTTATAAAAAGCTTTTAAAAAAGGAGAAGAAAAAACGCGCAGTTTATTTTTGTATAGCTGATAACACATAATCGTTGTATCCTTGAATCTAGAAACACCCGCTGTACAATGTTTCTATTACATAACTGCAAAACCCCGCAAGCGGATTACATTACTCTTCATTGAAAAAAAACGATGCCAGGATTGGTAGATTTCACACAGGTCCCTTATGAGCGAAGCCGATTGGTCTTTTCTGTTGCCTGTTAATGTTGCCATGCCTATTCGAACGTAAAGCAGTTTGTCCGACCGACGTGCAAGTGACTAACACCAGCTAGTTAGCTAGCAAAGGCCCGTATTGAGTAATTTTAGCACTAGACGATGAAAGTAGGAATATACAAAAAGACAGTTTGTTTATAGTCCGTATCAAAGTTGTCGTAACAATGATTATAGACAATGTTGACGCTTTGAAGTCGTGGCTTGCGAAACTGTTGGAACCAATGTGAGTGATGGACTTTTTACATTCTCTCTAGTAACGTTACAGCTATCTGGTGAAATTGCTAACTATCTAGGTGGCGTTTTATATAAAGGAGTGGATGTATTTTTATATTAACGTTATAGTGGAAGAAAAACATTATCTATCACGTCATTTCTTGTTAAAATCATCTTTGAATGTAGGACTTGATCGCTGAAATATAAACTCAGTAAATCTTCTTGTCCACTAGCGCCTGGTTCTCTTTTAGCCAGCTAGCCCCTTAGCATTCTGGTTAGCCAGTTTATCCAATGATCCTCATTGGTTGTTTTCATGCTAGTTTTGACGAACTAACTGACTTGCTGTCCTTACAACGCATCACAGTAATCGTAATGCTGAGTTTGAGGGACTTGCACTGCAAGTCTTTTTTTCACGGTGCATTGGTATGGATATGGATCTAGGCCTAGTATGTCTCATGTTATGTTCCCTCCAAAGCATCCGAATAACGGCAATGCACGAACATGACAGAAGTGAAATCATTTAGGAGGCCAAAGCCATGTTCATTTAAAGACAGTTAGCCAACACGGCTAACGTTGCTGTTAGCTATGCCGCCTCGTGCACGTAGTAAACAACGTTAGTTGTAGATAGAATGCATATCGCTGCATAGCCAGGGTGCATACACGTGTTACAAACCACTGTCAGATTTATTTTTCACTGGTTGACTTGCAAATTGACGCCAACATTGCAATCATTCCCAACAGTGGGAAGTTCTGGCCACAGTGTGGGCATGTCATTTCATGTCGAATATTGTTTTAACTCACACCACCTTGTCCTTTGCAGTTGTGATGCTGACCCTTCTGCATTGGCCAACTACGTGGTGGCTTTAGTGAAGAAAGACAAACCTGAGAAAGAGCTCAAAGCCCTTTGCGCTGACCAACTGGATGTTTTCCTTCAGCAAGGTAAGACTGGTCAACTACTTGGCCCAAGTTGTCAAAACCATACGGTGCTGTATTCATGAAGATGGACCACAGAACTATTGATGAAAGTTGCATGCGATAGGGAACCGGCTACACCAACATAGCTACGTCTTTTTTTTTTTTTGCTTAGTTAGCACATAAACGTATTTATAATACTCCGTTTTGACGTGAATCCTCCTCGTTAAAGAGCAAACACGAAAATAGAGGAAATTGTGCTGTAAAATTGTGGAACAGTGTTTTCACAACAGTCCTGACCAGATGCCTCTCAAGTCCAAATAACAATTTTAAGCTCGTCCAGTTAAAGTTTTGATTGACTCTGCTTTGTTCACGAAGTGGTTTGGTTAATGCAGTTGGTAAGAAAAATACCCTCTTCTGCAAGATAGGGACAGCATAGAATCAAGGTGGTACCAGTTTTTTATGGATTGTGTTGCAGCAGCCTACATATTGAGGGAACACAGACAATGACTACTGTTATACTTGTGTGCAGGCAAGGCATTAACCCCATGCTTCATGTGAGCTAGATCATCCATTGTCATGAAAGAAACAATAAAACAATGCATGTGAGGTTGTAGGAGGCTTTTCCATGTCAGCTAAAAAAAGTTTATTAGGACAATTTTATGCTCACTTAATACCCTGTTTTACACACACACACACACACACACACAATACTGTGTATACGTTAGTGGAGTGGAAATGACTTCCCTTTTCAATGGTACAGGTACAGACTGAAGTGCATTTTACATATTTTCCTTTTCACAAATGCACAGACACACATAAATATGCAGTTTGCATAGGCTCATCTTACCTGTTGTTAAATGTGTTGTGAGTTTACCTGTGGCTCCTTAGCCCTTAACTGTGTGGCGTTTACCTGAGCTAAAACCTGTAGAGTAGTTATTGTTATGGCTGATGGAGGGCGGGGCTAAATCCAACTGAGTAATCCCGTTAGGTCGTTAGACATGTCACTACAATGGTAACCCTCACCAAGCAGACTATTTATACACTATGCTACGTACACATTGTTTCTGAAAATATTTTTTTAATCTAGGCACTAAATATTTTCATTTATTTCATTGTCATGTTTTAATGTGTTGTTGAAGGTTTCTCTGTTGCACACCTGTCATTAGTATATTTTACAGGCAGCAACTGAATAATATATGTCTTTTTTTTTCCTCCCTGTTTGATTTCCAGAAACTGCAGGGTTTGTTGACAAACTCTTTGAAAGTTTAGTCACAAAAAATTACATACTGAAGCCTCCCATGAAAGAGCCGTCTAAAGATGAACCCAAGCCGGTGGTTCAGAAGCCAGACGAGAAAGAAAAAGAGAAGGAGAAGGAAAAGGAAAAGGAAGACGAGGTACTGATCCGTCCTTTATCTGTAGATAGAAACCTCAAAATGTCATCAGATTAAATGTTCACCTACTCCCCCCAATAGTCCATCATGTTGTGCGATAACATTCTGTAGTGCTATTGGGATTCTCATTGAGTAAATGACATTCAGTATTGTGCACTATAAAATTCTGGCACCTTCTGCAGATTGTGGTGTATAGAAATTCTAGTCTGCATTTCCAACTGAAACAGAAAGCTGGATATTTTATAGTTTCCATGGCAGTCACTTGCTTCATATACCTAACCAATGCCTGAAAATTTAAACCTTTGCTGTGTCTGACAATGTTTAGAATAGATTACGCTGCTTGCCTTATTGTTTAATCCCAGTAGCTAATCAAATTTTTGTACAGTAAAGGAAAATTGAAAAACTATTTTAGCCAAGGTGGTGTTAACTAATAATAATAATAATAATAATAGCAATAATCATAATCATAGTCATCATAATAGTAATAATAATCATAATAGTAATAATAATAAAAATAATGGTAATTTAGCCCATTACAGGCGTTATGTTTACTGGCACCATGTTAGTATTGCTGTGTTACTCAGTTGCCTGAATAGAAGTGTTCAAAATCCATTGGTTCAAGAATCCATACACATGGTAATTGCGGTAGATTTTTCTGTTGAGGACATGGTAACTAAGTGAGCAAGGCAATGGCACATGCTCAGTTTGGGAATGCTCGCTATCTTTGCAGGCAAATCACGCAGAGGATGGACGTGAAGTCAGAAGGAGGCGGAGTCCATTGAGGAACCGTCCAGATTTTAACGAGTCAAGGTGAGACGCAGCTTAGTAACCCCAGTGTGTTCCCTATGCTCCACAGTTGATCAGTATGGACTTTCAGTATTTATGCATGCCATTTATTGAAGATATTGGTTGCTGTCTGCAACTAAACAGGTCTGATGTCCGTTGGAAAGTATTGCTGTGGCACTCGCATCTCTGTTTGTGCCTTAGTTGGTGTGTCTGTCTATTGCTTACTGTCTTAAGATAATGATACACCAAGCAACTTTTTGAGCAATTTAGAAGGGCGGTGTTACGAACCGTTGTTATTGGGGCACTTTCCTACTGATGTTTGATTAAGATCCAGTGATGTCAAGACCTGATTTGCAAAGTAAAATCTCTGCTACATATTTGATCCAACCCCTTTCTGAACCTAATGAACACACAAATGATCAGACGGGTAGATCAGCTAATTGCTGAAATATACCTGTGTTAAGGGCCCAGGCAGATGTCAGGGGTTTTACCGTCTGAAGTCAAAGTCAGCTTTATTGTCAAAAACCATGCGTACAGGTTGCACACACAAAATTTGAAATTGCAATACTCCCTAGGCCCACAGTGAACATTAAACATCTTATAAACAAGACGGGAAGACATGATGACAAACATAATATAAACATCATAAAAAGTACAAAAAAAGTGAAGCTGGGGTGTCCACTTTTTTGTTAAGATTCAAATGCATGATGGTCTTATTTGAATCTGTGCTACATGTGTGATCCCCCCCCCAGGAGTCGAGATGATCGGAGGCGGGGCGCGGACTGGAAGCGGCGAGATGTGGAGCGGCACGGGAAGGGCGGCGAGTCGTACCGCGAGCGCCACGAGCGGCGGCGGGGGAGCTCCCGTGGGAGGAGTCGCAGCAGGAGTCGCAGCCGCAGCAGGAGTCGCAGCACCAGCCGCAGCCGCAGCGGGAGCAGAGGACGAGGGAGAGGTGGGCCAGACCGACAGAGAGGTGCAGAGAATGAATAGCGCAACGAATGAAAGAATAATTTGAACAACACATGAAAAGAAGGAAGAATGAGAGAGATGTAACTTTATGTAATTACAGGTTGTCTGGATTAAAGTCTGTTTCATACTTGCTTTTGCCCTCTGTGTGCATTAAGTAGATCACATCAAAATGACACTTGAAAATGAAATGTTGTTTAACCTAGGTGTGCATTGAGCAGTTTTTGTGACTTCTTTGTAGAAAATGAGCTAAACTGTCCTGAGTTAGGACAGTTACAGCATGCACAGCAACTCCTAGATGTAACCAATGTAACAACCAATGTTGCACTTACCTGTGTGATTAACTGCCCATCAGAAACAGTTCATCAACCACTTATTTGGTTGAACAATGCTTGTAAGCTGTGTGGATTAGTAATGTTATCAAAGTTGGTGTGGGGTATCTATAAAGTAAACCATGAGTCGATACGAGTCTCGACTCAGCACTATATATATATATATGTATTCATTTTATTTAGTTATTTTTATTTCTTGGTATTAATGCCACTTTTGCTTGTTTATGAAATGACTGAGTGGAGAATAACCCTCTGCTTGCCAGTGTTTAGCCAGCCAATGTTTATGTGTCAATATATATATATAAATGACACCAGCATAAACCAGACGAGACCTATTGTTAAAGTATCGATATGTGAATTTTAATATCAATCTTTCATTTTTCGATACATAAAAATCGATTCTTTTTTTTTTTTAATGCAGCCCTAGTCCATACCAAACCTCACCTCACCCAGGCATTTGCGTACTGAGTTACACCTGTGACTGCCCTTTGTTGATTAACACAATTGTTAAATCTAATCAGTGTCTTTGTGTTTTCTTTATCTCAGAGCACTGGTCCAAGTTTGAGCAGGAGCGAAAGGAACAGCAGGCCTCCTACACGCCCACCCCTGCCCCCGGCCCCATGGGGAACCCCCCTCCGCCCTTCATGCTCTCCATGAACCCCCCTCCGCATCAGTTCTCCTCCTCCTCCTCCTCCTCTTCCTCGAGAGGCCCACCGTCAGTCCCTGGCTCCATCGCCATGCCGACGCCGGCTCGTCAGCCAGACAACACGACAGAGAGCTGGTCCAGTTTCTACCTGAACCAAGACAAGAGCAAGACGGTGGACAGCAGCCCACTGAAGAAGCAGCGCTGCAGAGACTACGACGGTGAGAGGAGATACACATACACACACACACACACACACACACACACCGTAGGCTCACACTGTGTTTAGTAAGGGTTATTTTACTCATGTTGTGGAACAATGCATTGTGTTTATACCGTGGTACTGTATAGTTCTATTGTTGTGTTAGGGCTGGTGGTTGGCTCATATAACAGATAGGATTTAATTTTTTTGCAAAGTATAGTTGGTAAAGTTGGGCGGGTGGGTTCTTGACCCAAGCTTTTTTTTTTTTTTTTTTTTAAATCACTGCAGTTCATTGTGGATGCAGAAGGACAGCTTGTATTGATTATAGCCTAGCTATAAATATGTAGCCTTTTTATCCCACAATGTCATTGTAGCATAATGTAAAATGCAGCGAATGATGAAACGAGTGAATGTGGGGCAGTTAGTCTGACTCGGCCGTGAAGTTAAATAATGGAAGTCTTTCTGCTTTTAGAACAATGATGTATTCAGTTTGGTATTTTGGTATTGCTTGAATGAAGCAGGCCCAGTGTGAAGAAGTGCACTGTAATTGTAGCCTCAATGTATTTGGCAGTGAGATGTTTTTCCTAAATGGTCCTATTAGGGGTGTGTGTGTGTGTGTGTGTGTGTGTGTGGCAAGGTGCATTAATGTTTTTAGTGTCACAGTCTCTTCTCTGGGCCCTAGGGTGTTTGTTTGGGGGTTGTTGGGTATCAGGGGAAGGTGTTTATATATGCCTGTTCTGTCTCTGTCTCTGAGGCCCAGGGGTGTTTGTTCTCACCAGACCTGCCTTTGGGGGATTCATCCAGCTCGCTAAGCATGTGTAGTAACAGGGAGATCATGTGTTTGTTTGGAGCTGAATCAGGGGTGGAAATTACCTTTACCAAAAATTAAACTTTACCAGTTCACCTACAGATAAACGGTGAAATTCACCAGCCACTCAAGAGTAAATCATCATTTTGTGTCAGACATCCACCAGCCATTTTTATGTTTTACCAGGCTTTGACTGGTGGCTGCTGCCATTTTTCCATCCCTGAGCTGACCCATTATTTCAAAGTGTTTCAGGGCAAAAAGCCTTCTCAGCGTCTCATCCACACGGTAAATAATTTACTCTGTGATGTTTAATATTTGCAAGGCTCTTATCTCCACACCTCTTCGTTTCTCCAGAGAAAGGCTTCTGCGTCTCCGGTGACCTCTGTCCGTTCGACCATGGAAACGACCCTCTGATCGTGGACGACGTCATCCTGCCCACCATGATTCCGTTCCCGCCGCCTCCGCCGGGGATGCCCCTCACCCGCCTGCCCATGCCCCCCATGACCGAGCCCCCACCCAACGTCCGCATGCCCCCCCCGCCGCCACATGTGCAGCCGCCGATCCCTGCCATCTTCCCCATGCCTGGTAAGGACCTTCACATGAAACATTCACAGTGCCTCTCACCACGCATTGTGGGCATGATGGCGGTAGGTTAATGTATATGACTTTTTTTTTTTTTTTTAATTCCTAATAGGCTTGGTTAGCTGATAAATTATGACAAGAGTCTTCATTAATCATGTGTTGAGTAATACAGAGTAAACTCTCAGATTGGAGACTGCTCGGAATTTGTGCTGCCAAAGCCTCGGGCAGACTTTGATTCTTGGTGATTTCCATATACAATGTATAGGATGTGGTGCGATATTTGTTTAAAAACATAGGAATATGACAGCTGAACATCATTTTGTTTATATAAATAAAACTAAACCTGCGTTGTGGGGTGCCAGTTAACTTCATTAAGCACTGACTAAGCTTCTCCATCTCTTTACTGTCGTCAGGCCACATTTCCACCATGCGGTGAAAGCCTGATGCTAGGGGGTGGGCCTCAGGCTTTTTTTCTTTTCAATCTCAAAGACTGGGACAGGGCCATGGCACAAACTGCCCCCTCTCTCCTGTGCAGTAGGGCAGGGCCAGATGTGGGCCGAATTTGGGGTTTTTGGAAAGGAGCACAAACAATATTTAGCATTATTTCGCAAAACAAATCTGACTGTACGAAACTGAAATGTAGTTTGAATGTAGTTAATGGGCTCATATGAGTTGGTTGCCTAGACAACTGACTGATTTTACATGATGTCAGATGAGATTGAATGACACTTTACAGCAGATAGGCATCACGATCAGAAAGCAGTTGGCTAACATTTTTTTGCTCCTGCAAGCTTATACCACCATGTGACAATGTTGCGTTTAAATGAGGTTATGCCAACTGCTTTCTGATTTATGATTTAACCAGCAAATCTCTTCTCTCTTAGAAGAGAACATGTTATCATGTTAAACCAGACAGACAGCCTGTTAGCTTGGGTGTGCTGAACCTGAACTTGAGCGTTAGTGGTGGTGTGGTAGGCCGTCCATGTAGGTGAAGTGTGTGCTGGTTGTGTGGTAGGCGTATGGCTTGAGTGTGGGTTGTCTCCCCTGTAGGAGCCCCTCTGATGGCGGCCAGTGTTACTGAGCCTCCTCCTTCTGGGAACTCCTCCTCCTCCTCTTCTGCTCTGGCCCCTCCCGGAGTGGGACCTCCTGCTCCCGCTGCTCCTCCTCCTCCACCTCCTCCCCCACCTCCTCCTCCTCCCCCCGCACCTCCTTCCTCCTGCTCCACCTCTTCTCTGCCTGTCCACCTTCAGTACTCTCTCTCTGAATGTAAGAACCTATAATATTCTCACTGGGTTGCACAAGGGGGGGGTTGTTTTTAACGTGGTAGATACTAGTTCGGCTGCTTTGCATGGTTTATTGAAGGAGTGAAGGAAAGGAGGGTTTATTTATTGGTTTATTTAGTTTTTAATTATTTTTATTTTATTTTATTATTTCTTAAGCTTGTATCCTTACACAGATTCAAAATTTTTGATGTAGATGTTTTCAACCCCCAAGTAACCAAACATGTTGTTTTATCATTTGATCATTAGATTCGTATGACTCTGAAGCGTACAACCCGGAGTCTCCAGGCCTCACCAGCCGACCGCAGTACCGGCAGTTCATCCCCCGGATCCAGACGCAGAGGCCCTATCTCATAGGCCTGACCTCTAACGAAGGCCAAGGATCGCGAGGTACCGAATGTCAGTCTGCTTATCCACGTCAAGCCCTTATTTTAATGTTTGTGTGTGTGTGTGTAGTTTACCTTTTTATGTACAGTTTGGATTGAAGGATAGATAATAAGTAAAATAGGTGTCTAAATGCTGAGTGCGCAATTAACAACAAAAACAACAAAAAACAATTTATGTCATTTGTCAGTTATTTGGTAATGTAGCTCATTTCCACCGCCACAGTGCCAGTGCCCATTCTGGAACTCATTCTGCTTGTTTTGACTAAAAAAAAGTGGCAGGTGTTGGTGCCAACAAAGCTGAGCCAAAGCGGCTCTCTGAAGTTGCTGGTCCGAAAGTCATAATCACAGTGTTACAGTACTCGGATCTGAAACCTGTGGAAATCTGTGCCAGTGCTGCTGCCAGTGCTGCTGCCAGTGCTGCTGCCAGTGCTGCTGCCAGTGCTTGCCCAGAACTAGCTCAACCTTAGCACTGGCACTGGCACCAGAGCGGTCTTGGTGGAAAAGAGGTATTGGTGAACTAACGGTTGCTATTCAACTTTACAGCCGCAAACATAGTGATCAAAACGGAGCCTTCGGTGACCAGCGCGTCCACCAGTGACCAGTCCTGGTTCGGCTCGGACGCGGAGAACAGGAAGAGGCCCATGGGCTCCACAGACGGGCCCCAACACAAGAAGCCCTGGATGGACAAGTGAGTGTGGACACGGGACTGTGTGATGCCATGTGTGTGCCACCGTGTGTGTAACCACTTGCTCTTGAACAAGCACCCACATGTCATTAGAGTAGCAGTGATTTATATTTTATGCTGTCAGCAGACCTTTCATGTTAAATGCACAGCAAGCTGTCAGGATCAATAACACATGACTTTTGAAGAAGTGTGTACAGAGTTCTATGTATAGTGACAACACTCTGACCATCTGTCTCCTGAAGATGCAGTGGCTCTTCTAAAGTTTTATTTTATATTATTATTTCTCTGTAGGTCAAACTTTAATTCTCAGCATAAGCCCAACTTCCCCAAGAAGAACCATTACGTCAACACCAAACTGGAGGTCCGCAAGATCCCACGGGACCTCAACAACATCACCAAGTTAAACGAGCACTTCAGCAAATTTGGGACTATTGTAAATATTCAGGTAAGTACAAGTAGGTCATGAGTGATGAGTGATATTTAGTGTAGTTGGTTCTGGGAGTCAATTTTTCAATTTTTCTTTTCAATATTTATTAAATATTATTTATATGTAACAGCCAGTATGTTCTTGCTGTCTTTTGTGAGGGGGAAAAAAGACAGAAAATCACAGAACTATTCAATATTTTTTGATAAGCAACTACAAGGATTTTTCAAATCGGTACCATCCTCCCCTGGCCTAGACCTGTTTAGCTTTTGCTTTGAATGTTTTAATACTCAAGACCTGCTCGTCTCTGCCCCAGGTCATGTTCGGGGGTGACCCAGAGGCCGCCCTGATCCAGTACACGTCCAACGAGGAGGCCCGCGCTGCCATCTCCAGCACCGAGGCCGTGCTCAACAACCGCTTCATCCGGGTGTACTGGCACCGCGAGCCCACCGGGGGGCAGCAGGAGCAGGGCCAAGGCGGCAGCAGCCAGGGCACCGGTGTTGCCACGCAGCACACCGCACCACACAAGGTGAGTCTGTCCAGAGTGCGACTGACTGACTGACTCACACACAGCTTTACAGTTAACATGGGCAGGTTTGATTGTGGTCTCTCGGTACTTAAGTCTTGGAAGTAAAAAAAAATACATTGGTGCAGTAAGTCAAGTTGATTGTTTTGTATACCACATTTAACACAGAGTGATTTGAAGTGATGTGTGTGTAAGTGTGTGCATATATATGTATATACTATACATTTACAGGTGCTGGTCATATAATTAGAATATCATGAAAGTAAATTTATTTTAGTAATTCCATTCAAAAAGTGAAACTTGTATACATAAACGTGTATACATTTATTTCACACAGACTGACATGTTTTTTTTTTCTTTTAATATTGATGATTATAACTGCCAACTAATGAAAACCCCAAATTGAGTATTTCAGAAAATTGGAATATTGTGGAAAAGTTCAATATTGAAGAGCCCTGGTGCCACACTCTAATCAGCTAATTAACTTGGAACACCTGCAAAGGCCTTAAAATGGTCTCTCAGTCCAGTTCTGTAGGCTACACAATCATGGGGAAGACTGCTGACCTGACAGTTGTCCAAAAGCCGACCATTGACACCTTGCATAAAGAGGGCAAGAGACAAAAGGTCATTGCTAAAGAGGCTGGCCACAGAGCTCTGTGTCCAAGCACGTTAATAGAGAGGCAAAGGGAAGGAAAAGATATGGTAGAAAAAAGTGTACAAGCAATAGGAATAACCCCACCCTGGAGAGGATTGTGAAACAAAACCCATTAAAAAATGTGGGGGAAATTCACAAAAAGTGGACTACAGCTGGAGTCAGTGCTTCAAGAACCACCACACACAGATGTTTGCAGGACATGGGTTTCAGCTGTTGCATTCCTTGTGTCAGGCCACTCTTGAACAAGCGACAGCGTCAGAAGCGCCTCACCTTTGGGATTTTCAGTAGTTGTCAATTATAATCATCAAAATAAAAGACATTATAAACAGAATAAACATTTGAAATATATCAGTCTGTGTGTAATGAATGAATACAATATACAAGTCTTACTTTTTGAATGGCAGTACTGATAAAAATCTTTTTTTTTTTCATGATTCATGATTTTCGTATTGTATAACCAGCACCTGTAGGTGTATATAATACAGTATGTAATGTGATAAAAAAAAAAGTGTTTCAGAAAGCATCAGGTGTACAACCCACCCAAAAATCAATTTTGTTGCGTTGGAAAAATGTAACTGTTCTCTTGTAAATGTGTTATTTGTCTTTTGCTCATTATCCCTTCAACAGCAGCACAACCCAGGGGCGTATGTGCTGAATAAGACCTTCCCCAAGCCCCGACCAGAGATGCCTACGGCCAGCCAGGGGCCATCCGACCCCAAGGGTACTAGCCCAGAGCTGCCCAACGTAAGTAGGCCCGCAGCTTACATACACAACAGGTCCCGTCCAAAACATGCACTCGTTCATTATGTGCTGCACTACATAAGGTGTGACTTGCATTGTTTTACTCTCTACATAGTGCACTGTGTTTTTTCAGATTTACCCACAGACACAAATAGACTTGTTAGGAATGGTTTGCAACTACAAATGTTGTTAACTGACAAGCCTGGTTTATTTAACCCAGAGGTAGTCATAAACCAGATAGAAGAAAAGCCTATTAGCATTTGTTTAGTTATGAGAATGAAGCGCTGAGCTCTTTTACTAACTTGTTAACAACTACCACTGAATTAACTAAACCAGATTTATCACTTAACCACCCCTGGAGGCATTGTGTTGTGTTGTTGAACAGCTGTGTGAGTAAGTATGTGTGACCTTTGTGCAGATGATGAATATTTTCCCTTTACTGAAGTGGATTCAGTTTGTCTCTCTCTCGTTTTTTCCAGGCTGCAACATCTGCTGCAGCAAGTCATCTGAAAGGGCCATACACTCGCACAGTTCTCAAGCCGTCCTCAAAGTCCCTGGGGAAGACGGCCAAAGCACTTCAAGCCCAGGAGGTCTTGAAGAAGAAGCAGGTGAGACAGACCTCTGACTAGAAGGGGGGGACCGAGCAAGCGGGGAGTACCAGTGTCATGATATATAAGGACCAAGCAAGCCTAGCCTGGCCCACATTCATTTACATGTAGCTCTCATAGGGCATGCACTCACAGACCGAGGTTACAGAACATTTTTCACAAGATAGTCTTCACCAGTGAAACCAAGCACATATTTGGAGCACACCATTTTTATGCTTTTACTGGAAAAGTAAGCAAGTGGTTTCAATTTTTTCAATCTTCATAGAAAATGTTATAGCCCATAATAATGTGAAGAAGCCTTACCTACACTTGGTTACTAACAACAGATGAGCCAACATGCATTTTCATGTGTTGCTTGAGCAGAGCTGATGTGCTCCTGTTCCAGGCATGGCTGGTTTCGCGAGTGATGCAGTTTATAATCTTCTCAGCAGAACTGAGTGAAATGCAGCTGCACTTCAGTTTTTTCCACACTCTCCAAGCTCTTTCCATATTCCATCCAAAAGAACATGTGTTTCACTTACATACATCACATACACTTACCCAGGGGATTGATGTGGACAGGCAGGCAGAAATGTGTGACTTGTATGTTGGGCCCCCTCCCACCCTCTTTCTGCCCATAAGGGAACTGGCCACAGTATAAAGCAAGGGCAACAAAATGCCACAGCCTGTGTATTTATTTATTTATTTATTTATTTATTAATTAATTAACATAATTATGCGACTTTCACTCAGTGTTGGTACAAAAGACTTTATTTACATGGAGTCAGCAATGTAAAGCAATAGACAAATATGAATCGTGGACTCATCTCAGCATTGCTGTGAACGAGTCAAATGTAAGCTGCCTTGCCTGAATGATTTACTACTTTCATTTTAGGAAGCAATGAAGCTGCAACAAGGGATGAGGAAAAAGAAACAGGAGATTCTGGAGATGCAGATTGAATGCCAGAAGGTAAACTGACATGTGTTTTGTATAAATAAAATGTTTGTAGATATTGTCTAGTTATAGCTAGTTATAGTTTTTTCAAATTATTTAATATTTAAAAAGTACCTGTACATGTCAAGAGTGTGTGTGTGTGTGTGTGCTATTTTATATTACAAGTTGTACTTTAAAGTAGTATTATAAATATGGCTAAAACGTTTCACCCAGTAGCTGACATTATAGTGTCACCTAATGAGTGAATGAAGACCCCTTGTTACCTGCCTTTAAAAAAGCGAAAGAAGGGAAGCAAAGTGAAAGCATCATGCAGTAGAGAGGAAGAAGCAAACCGTAGAACCAGACTGCTCTGCTCCGTCGTCACGCATTCGATCTTATCTGTGAGTTATGCCGGGGTTGTCTTGCACCCGTCAGGTGCTGATTGCACGCCTGGAGACCAACAGGACCATGAAGCCAGAGGAGCGCGCCAACATCATTAAGACGCTCAACGGCCTGTCGGAGATGATCTCGGCGCTGCAGACGGAGATCGTGGCTCTGCAGCGGCCCGCGGGCACACCAGCGGCCAACAGCAGCCAGGCCAAGAACAAAACTGATGTAAGAGGCGCTCTCCTCTGTGAGGGCAGGCAGAATTTGGAACAGGGCTGTGTGAGCGTGAGTGTGAATTAATCTAAATTCATGATGATAAATGGTCTTTGTGTAATGTATGTGCTTGATGTAATTTCTCAGGGAATACAGTGCAAAACTAAATGAGTACTTAATAGGAAACGTTTGGCACTTCCATACACCTTAAGTGTGCTACAATAAAGAAAGATGTCAACGAGAAACTCACACAATACCCTAAATTGGTGGTGTGCCAGTGTGATGCGTGACCTATGTGATGTGGTTTCTGCAGGCGCAGAAGGAGCTGCTGGACGCGGAGCTGGACATCCACATGAAGCTGGGCTCCGGAGAGGACACGGCCACGCTCAAGAGAAAGCTGGCAGAGCTGCACGCAGAGGTGAGCCCCTTTCCCCTCTCATCACCAACAGCAGAAAGACAAACATCAGTGCAAGACATGCAGTAGTCAAACATCAGTGCTAGACATTCAGTAGTCAGTCACTTCAAAGATGAGTAGCCGCACACTCCATGCTGTTATTTATTTATTTATTTAAACTTTATTTCCAACGTTTTAGCCCCATGGCCATTGTCAGGATTTACTTTGTACGCTTTGTTTGATCAAAAAAAGCACTAGAGCTAGGTCCGGTGTATGGTTGTGACTACAGATTTCCAAAAGTTAACCTCCCTGCAACCCATGAGCCCCATGTCTCAAGAAATACCTCACTGCGCAGAGAAATTTTGTTTTTTTATCAGCTGCAGTAAGCAAGTCTACAGTATTGCATGGTGTCTTTGTGCCTTTCAGCGCCGCTTTGCCTGTGCTTCCGCGGAATATAATCCCTTATCTAAATGCCGTGTGGTCAATCCCGTCGTTAATTTGCATTGTCATTTGTACTCGATCTGAATGCACAGATCCGGGAAGTAAGTTTGAGTAAAATTGAGGGAATTAATTCCCTTTTGCCACAATTTGTTAGTTGGCAACACTAGATTACAGCGACTATGCTAAACCAAGCTAAGGTCAGTGCTGCCAGATTCGGACAATGGCTGGGTCTGCTAGCTAGAAAACACTTCTGCTCACTTATCTAATTCTAGGGACTGCGGGGAGAGACTCAATTTCACCTGGGCGTGGAGTATTCCTTTAATGTGAAAAAGCTTAATGTCTGAAAACTACGCCCGTAATATTAGGATTTCAGTTTTGATTTTGAGGTGAGAGTATGCGTGACTAGGGATGTCCATGAGAAGTTCGGTGATGATTGATTATTGATCCTTGTTTTGTGCGAGGGTGTGTGGGTGGGGCGGCTTGTCGGCAGCATGTGCATGAGCTGTGATTGACAGGCAGCTGATCCCCTCCTTAACCTGATTGGTGGATCAGTATTGGGAGTGGTGGATGTTTGCCAACCTGATAACAGCCTCAGGGTGGAGCTAGAGAGTTCAGGGTTATTCCTATTCCTATTCCTATTTCATGTACTCCTCCCAGAATACCACGACAGTCCCAGCTAATTTGACTAAATAAAATTACTTGCTGCAGCTTTACCATGCATTGCTGTGAGCTTAAGCACGTTGCCATTGAAAACTCAGGCTGAGGTCAGACGGTAATTATTGGTTTTCTTGGATACAAGTGCAGGGCATCTGTGTGCAAGTGTGTGTGGTGTCGGCTGAAAAGTGGTGTGGTGGACTATAAATTGGAGGGTGTGGTGCCTAGATTGGTCATCTCCTCAAGCAGCGTTACTCGTACTTTCATATTTAATCAATGCCAAAGAACCTGAAGTAAAAAAAAGTTTAAAAAAAAAAGACAGATGCTGAACTGTGTTAAATGTGAGTCAGTTGGAGAATCAGAATAATGTGTTTGTTTCCATTGGGGAAAGCCAGCCATGTGCTGTTTACTAAGTTGTTGTTGGAAGTTGCTGTCCCTTTGTGTCCTCTTTATGCTGAAGACGTGGCTAAGAGCCCACGTGTCTGTGTTGGCATAGCTGCATAGTGAAATAGCAATGCTCGTAGATTAGCTCGTGCTGAGTTGTTGGTAAGACGCGGTAAACAAAATGCAAACAAGCTATAGCACTCCGCCAATGCAATCACCCTGTGCATGTGCATCGCCAACGCACAAAGACATCGTTGTCACATCATAGACACCCTCTTACTCGCTCACTAACACACATGTACATGCACACACACTCCAGTACACACACACACACACACACACACACACAGGCATAGATTGGAAGCAGGGCTTTTCCTGCCGCTGGTGTGCTTAAATTAGTGTGTGTGAAATATGCATGGGCTCATCCCCTCTCCAGCACATTAAACTGGAGGCACTCACCAGGCCCAGAGGACCCTCCGCTCACCGACCCGGCTCTGGTGCCCGCCCCAACACTCCCGCATCACACCGCATTAAACTTTGAGCTGATGGGCCTTGTAAGAAAGGAGACGGAAGACAATTAGAGTGTGTGTGTGTGTGTGTGTGTGTGTGGGGGGGGGGGGGGGGGGGGGGGGGATGACAAAAGTCATCAAGGTCTCTGCGCACGCTCAACTAATGAGCATGTCTGGGGGGACACTATATAGATTCAAAACATTTTTTTGTTAATAATAATCATAAAAGTGGGGGTGCTGTGGCGCAACCCGTACCATAAATGGGCAAGTGCCCATGGGGACCCAGGTTCGAATCCGGCCTGGGTCATTTCCCAACCCCACCCCATCTCACTTTCTCCCACTCATTTCCGGTCACCATCTTCACTGTACTATCAAAATAAAGGCAGAAAAGCCCAAAAATATATACTAAAAATAATAATAATAATAATAGTAATAAGTTCATAATAATTACTATCAACAGGACAATGAGTGCCATTAGTCTCTGGAAAACTTGCCTGGGACTGATCCTGGCTATATACATAGCTAGATCAATCCACACCTCCCACATACAATAGACAAGCACACACATGGACAGGCACTTCTAGACCAGAGAAATTTCTTAACAGGAAATGTGTCGTTTGTCTCCAGGCAACCCGTATGGGACTGATCCCAGCGACGGCTACGGCGACAGGTACGGCTGCAGCCGTGACTACCGCTATGGTGCGGCCGCCCACAACGGCTCCCCCGACCAGAGGGCGCGGCATGAGGGGCCGAGGGCGAGGGCGCGGAGGGGGCCGGGGGGGCGGCAACCACATGGTGGTGGACCACCGACCGCGGGCCTTCATCATCCACGGTGTCACGACGGAGGAGAAGGAAGAGCTGAGGCCACACTTCATGGTGAGACATGGGAGGGAGGGAGGCAACCAGGGATTGTGCTAAGGAGGGGTTGATTTGACTCCTGTTGGAGGAAGTATAACAAATCGGCCCAACCTGCATGGAGGAAGTTCCCACAATTCCATGGTGTAGGAAACTTGGGCATAAATTGATACAGTGCTTTCAATTAAATGTGTTTGTGTCATTGACATTGGGTCATCATTTGGTTGTTTTCCAAACCTGCATGGAGGAAGTAGGGATGGGAGGGAAAGGAGTAGTGACACTGGTTGTTTCCCCATAGTTCCATGGTGTAGAAACCTTTATACAGTGCTTTCAAATAAATGAGTTTGTGTCATTGACATTCATTTGGTTGTTCATGTGTTGCAGAACTTTGGTGAAGTCGAGGATGTCCGAGATCAGGATGCAACCAGTGTTGTAATGTCCTTTAAGACCCGGAGCGAGGCAGAGAATGTAAGATACTCCGTAGATATCTCCTGAACCCATCAACTCTTTCATTTTGTACAGTATGTGCTTTTAAGTCCAGCACTCATCATATTTGTCTTGTCCTGTTCTTTTTGTCTTCAAAATTGTTCTCTAGGCTGCCAATCAAGGGTCCAAGTTCAAAGGCCGGTTTTTGGAGATCGCCTGGTACACACCCAAACTGCCGTCCGTTTCCTCTGAGCCGTCAGAGGAGGATCCAAAGGAGGAAACAAAAACGGTACGTTGCCAAACCACAAACGAGTAAAAGGGGTCTTCACATACAGGTTATACAAGTTGCTTTTGAATGATGCTATGTTTCTAAAAAATATATTTATTTTAAGCCAAATGCAGATCTGTCAATCCTCCTGTTTTTTTCTGGATTGGTGCTCTCTCTGACATGTCGGTAGCTATACATCACACTAGTTTTTGTTTACTAATGAGTTGTTGATGAGGAAAAAAATGTCTTTCTCGCCTCCAGCCCCCTACTTTAGTGTTCCCGGTCAAAATTGACCGGTCTGTTTTAACTGCTCTTAAATTAGCACAAAGATTTTTTTTTCGCCACCAATTTTTTTATTAAACATTCTTAAGTTGAGGACGGTGTTTCAAAGTAGTGTCTAACAACAATTTCTAGAAGTAAACATTAAATAACATCAGTGAAAATACAATTGGGAATATGAAAATGAACTACAAAATGAACATATTTTCTTTATGTTGAATTAATTTACTCTGGATACCCATTTATTTCCTATGGCGGTCACTTTTGGCCGGGAACACCACAGGTGTAACAAGGTTTGAAAAAGAACAAGAAAATTAGTAGTTAGCCACTACACTTAGCTCCATGCTGATTTCCTTTTAAACCAATTCAGGCACAGAAAATTGCCCTCAAACCTACTTTATCTAATTTCCACTGCCAACATGAACTACTGGGCTGCTCACCACTACCGCTCTAACTCTCCTCTGTCTTTCACTGAACCCTCTAACCAAAAACTCAACAACTCCTTGACCCGCAACAGGAGCCTCATTTCCGTACCAACCTATATTCCCTCCTTTCAAAATAAAAGTCTCTGTAGATTCCATGCTACACTGGTAACTTCACTGAATAAAAAAATCCTGGATCCAGATGGTTATCCGGATCACCACCAAAAAGAAATCAGTTCTAAGTTAGCCCACTTCTGACCTATCCTGAAAATTTCATCAAAATCCATCCATAACTTTTTGGAGTTATGTTGTTCAGAAACAGACAAACAGACAAACCAACGCAGTCGAAAACATAACCTCCTTGGCGGAGGTAGTAATTATGTCCTCCTCCTTTGGCAAGAGAATTTCCGAACAGTGCCGAAAGCGTACAACAACGTTAGAAGACCTGGGAAACAAAAGCTTTCAACTCAAAGGAAACAACAAAAGTAAACGGAAGGTGGAGGTCCATCAAACCATTAGTCCATTAGTTTTCTTTTTGTTGATTTGTCCATTTCATTTCTTACAACTTGCCACGCTGTTTATTTAAAACGACAAAACAAATCGTAAATAAACTGCAGAACATTGTTATACATTTGTGCCTATTTGCTTACTAAACCATTAAAATACATGGATATACAGGCTTTACATGTTGCAGCTCTTCTGCCTGTTGAGCTCATCTCTCTGGCGCAGGTTTTTGCGCCCTAATAATAGCATCTGGCACATTTGCGCCAGACCACACCTCTTCTTTTCGCTGACACACCCGTGAGGGCGCAGTCTCATCTGCTATCTAGATTTGTTTTTCACCACCAATTTTTTTATTAAACATTCTTTAGTTGAGGACTGTTTTAAAGTAGTGTCTAACAACAATTTATAGAAGTAAACATTCAATAACATCAGTGAAAATACAATTTGGAATATGAAAAATGAACTACAAAATGAACATATTTTCTGTACGTTGAATTACTTTACTTTGGATACCCATTCATTTCCTATCTTCCTCACTTTTGACCGGGAACACCACAGGTGTAACAAGGTTGATTAAAACACCCAAAATTGAATGAAATAGGTAGTCATCACTTTTATATGTTCAAGTATACAGTGTGGAGGATATCATAAGGTCTTGAGGTAATCAGATGTAAAACATAATGTTTATGAGTTTGAGTATAAGTTGCAAAACGGTCAGATTTGACCCAAACATGACAGGAGGGTTAACCATAAACAGTGACTCAAGTGCCAAAGAATAAGAAAATGCATGTATTTCATTAGAAGATGGAAGTTATATCTGTTCAAGAGTACCAGAACCTTGAATCAAAACAGGCATCACGCACCAACAATTGGCTTTTGTCAGCACCGTTTAATGAAATCCATTCTTCACCGTAATGGTCCTAGACTTCTTGACGCATGTCGGATGCAGTTGATGGGCGTTGGTCTTGAGTCTGGGTGAACTGTAGAGCTCCAGTTTTAGTTATCTGTCTGGAGCCTGTGATGTGCTATGGTGTTATCATTGGTCTCCTTGCTGCTGCCTCCACAGGAACATGTCAGCTCCTCCCTGCTCGCTGAAGATGAAGAGGAGGAGGAAGAGGACGACGATGATGAGGATGAAGATGGGGAAAGCCGCTCTTGGAGAAGATGGAATAAATAAATTCATCTGGCTTTTTAATACCTTTTAATTTAGTTTTTATGTCAGGGGTGGGGGGGTTGGATACTAACTTGGAAATCAAAGATGTCCGGTCACACACAGACACAAACACACACACACACTCGCGTCTAAATCAGTATTCTTTGATTTAGGGAAACCCTCTTTTGCTGAGGGTCTTGGGATTTATCCACCCTAAGTGCAAAAAAACACAGTTTTGATATCCGCGTGATTTAACTTTTCTGTTTAGATAAACGGGGTTTGAAATATTGGACACAAAAACTGCTCCATTGGTTACTGTGCAGTGCCCTAGCTTTAGATTTGTGACTCAAAACAGATTCTTCTCGCCCTCTCTTATTTTTGTTTAGTGTGCACCTGCTGCCAGTTATTTCAACAGTACACTGAGCTAGCAGGTGAGCACATCTCTTCACAACACACAGATTAGCATTGGAGGTCAAACTAAAACAAGGCATCAATAATCAGGTCTGTCGAGTTTGGATTACTACTCAGAGTAAATGCTTGGATACCCACCCACCCACCACCCCTAATATTTTTTCATTGCAATTAACCCCTAATGCTTTGTGTGCCACTTTGTGTAAATACAGTATCCATAGTAACCGAGGCACAGTTAGCGGTCGTGTAAAGTGTTTAAAAGGAACCCCTAACTTGCGGTCTGTCATCCATACCAAAGAAATCTTTGGAACAGGATGAGTTTCTACTATTTGTTTTCAAATTTTGTTGACTCGTGTATAGTGCTGTTTTGAATGTATGGTTTTGGTTTTACATGATTTTTTCGCCTTACATTATCAGCTGACTGCTGGATTTGTATAAGATTCATGCCTCTTTGTTGAGCTTTTGTGTAAATTTTGTACATGTTCAATTTGGAATGACTGTTCATACCTTATTATTACATGGTAGCCACTTCAATGTGAACATTTTTGGGGGACAAAAAAATGGCTTTCTTTTTTTTTGTGAATTATTTTTAAGTTTGAGGGAAAGTATTTGTCCCTTTTTGAAATTCCTTATTTATAGCAGCTTATTTAAAAAAACAAACAAAACAAGTTACCATCGTATCAGCAACTGTTATTTTTATTTCCCGCATCTCCAAATAACATTCAGCCCTTCATTAATGTGTGTCCGTACTGGAGACATATGTTTTTGGTATTGCTGTAGAGTATATTTACTCCCCGTGTCCTACCCTTCCTCCCCTCCTCCCCCCCCGGTAAAGAGGGCTACTCATAACGCCCAGAGTGAATGTGCAAGCCTGATGAAATATCTCTATTTTTGTTATTAGTACTTACATACTGTATTTAACAATGTAACAAGATAATGTTGACGTATGGTTAGGTCATATCATTCACCAGCCCTATCCTGTGCATCTCCCTCCATTTGGGCGGAGCAAGGTTTCTCTCTACAATTAGGATGGCCTGCTTTTTGTACCCTTATATGTCATTGTACATGACTTCAAGATGACAAATGATTCACTTTTTTTTTCTGAGAGATTTGAGAACTCAGAGAAGATATATATATATAATATGTATGTTGCTATGATATTAATAGCAGGACTACTTCAGTGCAAAGAAGTCAAAATTGATCTCCTGATAATCTTTATTTTTAAAACATTGTGCCACCATGATTTTGGTGGTATGGTGCATAAAACCATTTAGTGAGAAGGTTTGAAATATTACTGTTTATATATTGCAGAATATGTGGACGTATTTTAAGTTTTGTTTGTAAAATGATTTTTTAATTTGCATGTTTGGTTACCAATAAAGAAGGAGGAATGGTTTTATTATGATCAGAACAAACACAAAAGATGGAAAAAAAGAAAAACAATTGGGCCTAAAGAAATAAAGTCCAAAAGAAGAAAGCATTTCAATATCTTGACAAAAGAAATCGAAATGAAAAAAACTCCTTTACCATTCCAGAAATGATACCTGAACTACTTGTCTTGTGTTTTTCTTCCTCTGTCTACACCATGAGCCAAACCTGATGCCCTCTTCACCTCTTTACCAAGGGTGGAAATTAACTTAACTAGAAATTAACTAAACCTGTACCTATTTAGTTTCCAACATTACCAGACAATTTTATATTTTGCCAGTATCTGGCTAGGACCAATTTCCATTTCCAATTTCCTCAGAATCTGTACTGACTGGTTTCTGATCAGAACATGTAGAATCTGATCAAACTGATACAGACACTGTCCAGACCACCCAAGTACCAAGTGAACTTCCTGCTGTAGCGTGGCTAACTTTATTTAGCTTCAGCAACTTTGACATATTCAAATGGAGCTAAATAATGCATGCCCCTGCCCTGCTTTGGGAAGCCGAGTGAAAGCCACTCGGAGTGGATGAGATTTAATGTAAGCACCGTTGTAAGCGCGCACACACACACACACACACACACACAGTCCCCCACTCCACCAACCTCAAGGGAGGGAATGTCAACCCAACACTCACACCCCCCTTCACTCTCTCATCCCTTGTCGCTTGGGTGATGAGCACTCAAGAATGTGTTGCTGTGTGTGTGTGAGTGTGTGTCTGCATGGGTAGAAATGGAGGGGACACAAAAATCAAGCAACAATGGTAGGGTCATCATCAGAAGCAAGACTGTAGTTGTAATGCTCCATGCCTGTCACATCCCACCAAGGACGTATCAATAAAACATGTCATGTGAGATCTTTGGCATGTTGCCGCTCTGCTACATCAAGACAGTGGATGGATGCCATAATATACACCCCAAATTATAACCCCACTGCACATGCACAACAACAAGCGTCTAGGTCTCGTCTGCACGGGGGTTGTGGAGGTCACTGCTTTCAACCTCCTGAGTGTCCTCCTTATGCATCCTTCCACTGAGGTGAGGGTGGTATTCCAAGTAGATTACATTAGATTAGATTCAACTTTATTGTCATTACATGTATAAATAACAAAATGTGATTTTAGCATATAATCAGAACTGCAAGGGGCAGCAAGTGTGAGATAGGAGCAGTATATACAGTATAGTACAATACAGTATGTGAATTATCCATCCATAATTGGGGGGTACCACCTTTTTACGCAGGGAACCTTGTACATTTTACATTAATATGTGGGTCCCCCCCAACCCTGCTATTTTTGTCTAATTGGGGGGGTACTGGGCCTAATTAAGATATGGGGGTACCCTACCCCCCAGTACCCCCTGTAATTGGAACTATATTATACAGTATACAACCGTGTACAATGAAGCCTCCTCTGGAGGAGAGGAGCTGAAAAAGTCCATGGTTATCATACCAGGTGTCCCTAAGAATGCTGTGTAGGCATCGCTTCTTCTATAGGTAGATGGTTTAGTGACAAATCAAAATAAGTTAACTCAGAATGTGTCATAAACCTCTTGAAGGAGGAGTGGTCTGGCTTCATCCTTCCTCCAAAGGAAAGCCATAGGGCTCTCCTTTTAGGAGGTTTACTGCTTGCTCAGAGTAAACATACCCAGGTTAGTGACTAAACCTGCTTTCTGGAAAACACCCCTGGGATGTGTGCAAATCAGAGTGGTTAGTAGCATCTTTTTATTTTTCGACCTTAGGGCATAGCGTTCAAAAAGCTTGCTTTAGAAATACTGAGATAGTTTTGTATTGGACTTTGGGGCCATTCAGGTCTACTCTGCTTTTATATCAAAAGCTAGATAAGAGGTATCTAACGAGGAATCTCATTTCAAAGCCATCCTCAAAGCATGAAATGTAACATCAGTGTTTGATGTTCTTAGTGGCCCAAAATGAACAAAACTATATACAGATATCACTGAAACAACTTACTCTGGTATAATTTACTCTGGTATTCAACACAATTAAATTTCAAAAAAACATCTTTCATATGTATATTTAAAAAATGTTCACTTTATCTGGGCATAGGCACCACACAGACATATTGGCAAGCACTGGCATAGGCTATAAAAAAAGTGATTTAGGGTTGACAAGAATGTCACACTCAAAAGATTTTGACATGATCTGGACACTCACAGAGCTGCAAACCTTTAAGCACCAGTGCTCTGTACCTCTGTCATCACTGTGCCTGTCCTGTAGAGAGAGACCTTTATATGGGTGTAGAAAATCTTAATGGAAAAACTAGTTGTACACAGTCAACAGATACTAAGTAAGCAACTAACTGACAGCAAGCGTAACTGGTAACTTTTTGTGTTTGTTATCACCAGAGGTCAAATTAAGTAGTCAAGTAGGTTTTTATTGTCATTTCAGATATTTAGATATATATAGATGTGGATAGATATAGACAGATATATGTCATAATCTTGTGTGACCTGACGTTTCTTTCTCCTCACTATATATATAGTGCTTGTGACATTTGTTTCTCCTATAGGAGATATAACAGATATATAAAGAAGAAACAAATGTCAGGTCACACAAGATTATGACACAAACTGGACATTGAGTAAGACAACAAAGGCATATTGACAGGCACTGACTGTAGAAGAGCTGTCCTGGACTGAGAATAATGTCAGCCAAAAGATTATGACAAGATCTGGTCACTGGATAAGACACCACAGGCACACTGACCAGCACTGACTCTATCAAAGCATTAGAGGAATGTCACACAGAAGCTTATGACACGGTCTGGACATTGAGGAGCGAGGCAGCACGGGTGTAATGGCACTGGCCTTATGAAAGCGGTGGAGGGGCCAATAGAGAGCACAGGTAGGGTTTTAATCTGTATAATGAGGGGGAGAATGGTGAGCTGAAAGGCATGCCTAGCTGCCACATAGCTGCTGCATTATTCAGTGTCTGGGCAACGTGAGAGCTGACCAGGATCATCTGCTGCTGCTGTGTCACCGGCCTGCCCCTGCTCCTCTTTCCACGGCTCTCTCTTTCCCCCTCTCTCTCTCTCTCTCTCTCTCTGTCACACACACACACACACACACTCACACACACACACACACACAATCTTTCTCTCTGCTTCACACACACACACACACACACACACACACACACACACACACACACAATCTTTCTCTCTGCTTCACACACACACACACACACACACTCACACACACAATCTTTCTCTCTCTGCTTCACATACACACACACACAATCGTTCTCTCTCTGCTTCACACACACACACACACACAACACAGAATCTTTCTCTCTCTGCTTCACACAAACACACACACATAACACACAATCTCTTTCTCTGCATCAAACACACAAAATCTCTCTCTGTCACACTCTCACACACACCATCTCTCTCTGCTCATCACTCTCTATCTCTCTCTTTACACACACACATACAATTTCTGTCACACACACATACACACAATTTCTATATCTCTCTGCTTCACAGAAGCACCAACACACACAAACACAGACACACACTGTCTCTTTCTCTCTCTCTCTCTCTCTCACACACACACACATACACACACACACACAAACACACTCTTAATCTCTCTCTGCTTCACAGAGCACACCAATAGTAAAGGACAGAGATGGACAGTGTGTCTATGTGTAAGATAAGTGTATGCCAGGCAGACAGAATAGTCTGGTGTGACTGAGCTGCAGACCTTTAGGCACTGGTGTTCTGGACCTCTGTCATCATTGGGTTTACCTTGGAGAGAAACATCTATAGTAGGGCCGAGAAAATGGTTATGAACATTAGTTTTAGGCCTACATAGTGCAGTAGTCACCGGCCACTTTTGTGTTTGCCATCATTAGAAATAGCATTGTCAGCCAATAATATTACATTACATTACATTGCATTGCATTTAGCAGACGCTTTTATCCAAAGCGACTTACAAAAAGTAATAATAATAGTAATAATAATAATAATAGGCCTATTATTATTATTATTAGTATTAATAATAATAATAATAATAAGGTCAGTCTCCCCACTCCCTAGACTAGGTCACCTTGGTTAGGTAACCTGAGTCCAGTCAACCACTCTGTGGCCAGTTTCTCAATGTGGACTTTACTTTACTTTACTTTAATTTATACACTCTAAAAGTGGGAGTGTAAATAAATATGACAAACTAATGCCTCTCATAACATGTCTGTAACGCTTCTGTGCTCTTCTATTCATGAAATATACAAAAATTATTCTTGCCTGAGTTAATGTGATGTTACATTGTAATTAAATACTAGTCTTTCAAATATTGTTGAAATTTCAAAATGTCAGACTAAAAAGATAAATGCATATCATAGTTTAATGTATATCTAAGTTTAATGTATATAGTTCATACATTGTTTTACTGCGTGGAGGTGGAGAGCCTAGTCAGGGTATCTGAAATCTGAAGAGAATCTGAAACCAAGCATGTCAAGAAAAAGGGTGATTTAGACTGACCTCCACCTAGGCATAATTATGCAGCAGGCTCGAGTGCGAGCACCCTTACGCTTAGCCACTAGTCTTCCCGCTGATCCCGACTTGTAAACTGAGTAAAGACGGTCGTGGTGTGAAGGGCGGGGGGAAGGGGTGGACGGGAGATACTGCCAATGGAAAGAGCCCACAGTGAAAGCCGCGAGGCACACAGCTGCACCTGCCTCTATGTCAGGGCCACTTACCTGCAAGGTGCGCAACGAAGATGATGGCGATGAACGGAAAACAGCACCTCGGCATGCACCCTGCGCTCCCCGAGCCCAAATACTCAAGCCTGCACGCCAGCAGCGAAGGCATGCGGCGAGTATGCCTACCTGCCCCGCAGGTACGTTTCTTTAAATACCGATTCTTTGTGAAGCTACGTTCAAAAAAATTTGACAGCACTGTTTTTTTTTCTTCAAAAACTTCTATCATCCGTTCATCCCATCTTTTCTCTCTCACCCCACCCCCCTTTCTTCTTTCCCTCCCCTGCGCGCGCTCGCTCTCTCTACCACTCTCTCCCTTCTCTCTCTCTCTCTCTCCCTGACTCTCTCTCTCACCCAGATGTCTGTTCAAGCAAAGCTGCTGCTTTCATATTAATTTTTATGACCTGTGCTTTGAGGAGGGTTCTCTCTCTGTGCTTGAAAATGTTTTTTAATCCTGAGTTGACAGTATTCCCAACTGACATCTCCATGCGCATTCTTGCTTGCAGCTCCAGGGCAATATATTCGGTGGCTTTGATGAGAGTCTGTTGGCCCGCGCAGAAGCTCTGGCGGCTGCTGACATTGTTTCTCACGGCAAAAGTCACCCTTTCAAGCCGGACGTGACCTACCATACCATGACTAGTGTCCCCTGTACGTCCACCTCCTCCACCGTACCCATATCCCACCCTTCCAACTTAACATCGCACCATCACCTCAACCAGACGTTGGAGGGGGATCTGCTGGATCATATCTCTTCGAGTCTGTCCGTCAGCGGAATGGGGGCTCCGCCGGACCCGTCCGTGATGACCACGCAAGCTCACCAACATCACCTGCAGACCATGGGTCACCTGCACCAAGCCATGGCCATGGGGCATCCCCACTCACTGTCCGTCCATAATGGAATGACCTGCGTGAATGATGTGGAGTCGGATCCCAGGGAGCTGGAGGCGTTTGCGGAACGGTTCAAACAGAGGCGGATAAAACTTGGGGTGACCCAGGCGGACGTTGGGGCTGCCCTGGCTAACCTTAAGATTCCCGGGGTGGGCTCTTTGAGTCAGAGCACGATCTGCCGGTTTGAGTCCCTGACCCTGTCTCACAATAACATGATAGCGCTCAAACCAGTTCTTCAAGCCTGGCTCGAAGAGGCTGAAGCGGCTTACCGCGAGAAAAATAGCAAGCCAGACCTTTTCAGTGGCAACGAAAGGAAACGAAAACGCACCTCCATTGCTGCACCAGAGAAGAGGTCTTTGGAGGCATATTTTGCAATACAGCCGCGTCCCTCTTCAGAAAAAATTGCTGCCATCGCAGAAAAGTTGGACCTTAAAAAGAATGTGGTTCGTGTCTGGTTTTGCAATCAACGTCAGAAGCAGAAAAGAATGAAATATTCTGCGTCACACTAGTTCAGCATCTAAGGACTATTTTAAACAGGGAATTCACTCAATTTGTGAGAGCTCTTAATTATTTCATTTTTTCCATCTCGTTTCTATCACTTCTTGTCCAGTTAGCTTTCACTCAAGGTTTGATGTTGATATAGCCTAAATGTTTAAACATGAAATCAAGAAGGGAAAGTTCGCCGATCAGATTTTGGATTCTTCTGAATAGACTCGATTTAAATCTATAATATGGAACAGGCTAATAATCATTTTCACCTCATTATTGTCACACATATATTATGAAGTGTGTATGAGTGTTTACTTATAGCCTCCCATATAATCAGAAACTCATGAATAGCTTATTTATTAAGTGTTGACACTTCCCCACTGAACCCGTCATAGTCGACATCCTTAAATACAGTTCACTTCTAGGCTGTTACATTTGTTTTCCTTAAAGTCTGTCTGTTCTTTTGCTAATTCATGGGATTGGATGGACCTGTATTTATCGTAAAATTAATTTGTGCTAAATCCATCGAGTTATTATTCACAGAAATGCTGCTGGGGTTATTTTTTGTGTTAACATGTAAACCACTTTGAACCACTGAGATAAAGTTGATCACGTTTAGATTTCACTCGAAAAATGTGTGAATTTGAAATTAAGTTAATAAATTATTGTCTATTTTCTAACAAAATTGTCTATTTTCTAAGAAAATCGTGCTGATCTCGTGGAGCTGCGGATTTGACCCTTTGTTGTAAAAACGTTTTCTATGTAGGCCTACTAAATAATAATAATTATGGACACATGCAATGTGTAATGCCAGTAAAAAAAACTCCATCTGAACATAGTGATTTTAAAGTAGGTCTATAAGGCGAATCTTTCAGAAAAGGCGTTTGATTCTTTGCATTATCATAATATTGGGAAAAGACGTCCAGTGCTCACTGTCATATTATGTTATTTTTAAAGGTTTGCAGTGTTTTATTTATGATCTTGCAGCGCTCGATTATTGTGCTATTTAAACCGAAAGACTGGTTATCAAACCGCTAAAAGGAAAATGTCAAAATATAGAAACTGACGGGGCAAAAAGGCTAATGGAAACATGTAATCAATTCCAGAATTTTTTAAAAGCAAAATGGCGTTCCTTAATCAAGCCTCATTGAATAATAAATGTCCTTATGTCACGGCTTTATGTCGTGGGGTTTGGGATTATTTAATAATGATAATGCAATATTAATTGTATATTGGTATAAAACCAAGTGGAGAAGGGCTTGTAGGGCTGTTGGAGACTGTAAAGGCACTCGCAGACTCTTGGGATGAGGGGGGAACAACAACTTCAGGTGAGGATTTAACGACCAAAAGCTTTTCATGACTGAATCTGTTACGACTCTTTCAAGGCACTGAATCGACAAGAAAGTAATTTTCTTCGTTAACTTCAGTGAACCTTCAGGTTGATTGGATAAAGGTTCTGTTATTAATAGGCTACTGTTAGCATCTTTGTTATTGTTAAAAAAACATTATTGTTTTTGTTGATTCAATTTACCGATTTAGTCTGAATTATTATGCTATATAAACAAAGGTGCAGTTAAGTCACATAACTTCTCGAAAATATGCTAAAATGTCTAAGTTGAACTATAAGAGAATATGCTCTTTATTTAAAATTGCAATTAAGCCAAAATTCGAGTAGCATTGAGGTACATATCCTTAAAATAAACAATAGAGCCTCTGTTGTGACATTGGTTGTCTGTATCTCCTTTTAAAAGCTTTAAATCAAATTGAGACATCATTTTCTTAATTTTGTGTGCCGACAGCTGATCTCAAAATGTCCTTTCACATTTAGAAGGCTAGATAACTAATATACCATTATTTTACCTCTTTTTTCTGATTATACATATTGGTATACAAATGGTATAGAAAGATTAATCAGTGAAAACACAGGACTAAAGCATCACAATAAAATACACCAAAAACTGTGAGCTGCTTGTAAGGTAAACCTGTATTGCTCCGTGTTTTGTGTTACCTGAAGTCTCTTCCTCCCTTTTCCCTCACCTCTCTCAATTGCAGCCAGGCGCCTCATGTTGCATCGCCTGAGACGCGCTCCCATGGTTGCCTCCTGGTCATGGCCATGCAGACGGTCTCATCGGGTTTCCGTTTGGCGCACGCCGCAGGACTTCGGCTCCTTTCCTGCGCTTTGATGTTGCGTTTCAGCATAATGTAAAGTCTTTTTTATGCTTATGCTTCCTAATCTGTCTGCACCAGCCCACAGCCCAATCCGTGGTTTGAAAGTGTTTTGATGTCATCATCGGGCTAGGCTACAGCAAAACAGGCAATTAACGACAACGTAGACTAATAAGACTTGCGCATAGACCATAAGAGCTTACTTGGCCATTATTGAAATGTACAATTTCTGTCAATATAGACTAATTATTATCTGTCCTGTTTAAGATACTGTGCGTAAAATAAATAAAGTTAGACGTTTCAATAGAACTGTAAATTATTGATCACATTAATGGCCCGGTTGATATCATAACGTCCGTGTCAGACGGTAAACTGAGATGATGTTAAACGCAAACATGGAGCATTTGGCGAGTGATGGCAGCTCAATTATTCATGGCCGATTGAAAGGTTGCAGTCTTTACCAAACCGGTAAAGGGTTTCCTCCGTGCGCCCTTCTAGACAAGGTATAGCGTTCAGAACTGTAATGCTCCCAGACTCGAAAGGTTATGAAGTTAGACGGTATCAGTATGACTCAATAGCCGAAGTCATCTGGTAAATGTATCAATTTAGGTTGGCCAAAAAGTCTCGAAAAAGAAATGATGGGGTTGTTTTCTGAAACCACCGTAAGAGGTACCCTCCCTGTATGCATTAGTTGCATGAGAAGCTTTCGTGGTCGATGAAGGGGAAGGTGTAACTTTGACAGAATGAGGATATGCAGTCCTAGTCACAGATAGCGTGTTTCGCCCCTCGCTCCCCCAACCCATACCCAGGTGACTGCTATTCTCTGGCACTCCAGTTAAAGCGCAAACGGGAATGGGGATGGCAGAACCAAGAACCGCTCCCTAAATTATTCATGTCATGCCAGCAGCATAAAAATGAGAATGTGAGCGATGTGCAGGCAGACACTGGGTTTCAAGCGCTTTATTAGTCTTCTCCCATCATCGTCACGGGCCAAGCCATTTCAGGACTCAACCATCTGCACCGCTCCACTGTGTTGCACGCTCACCCAGTGAGATTCGGTTACAGGGAAACATGAGGCTGCTCTTCTGAGGTGAAACTGGGGCGTCTCTCTATCTGTCCTTCAGGATTTTCTTAAGTTTCTAAGGTCTCGAACCCTCTGTGTGCTTGATGTTTGCTGAAGGCTAAGAAAGTAAAAATTGACACAACTAAAGTATTGACTTTTTTACACATCCCTTTCAAACTATATTACATGGAATATATGCAGAGCCAAAATATTTTTTAAATCTGTTTTAATGTTTTACCTTCTTCTAGCCCAAAGGAAATGCAAAGAAATGCATCAGGACGCTTACAGCATAGTTTAGATTAATTGCACTGCGATTAAAGAGCACTACAAAAATAGCAAATGTTTTTGCTTTTCTATTACTATAGCTGCTTTAATTGAAAAAAAAACAACTTCAGTTTACAGCAGCAAAAAGAACAGAAGACTGTTCATCCCAGTGTTTTGATATAATAAAAAAAAGCTACTAGTGCTTACTATTTGGTGATTAACCAACCAAAATCATTTCAGTATTAGTTATGTTGAAGGATATAATGTGTTCAATGATTTATGACATCTTCATAAACTTAATTTGTCTGATTTTTAAAATACTGCCATGTGCATTTTATCTCAACATTTTGGTATATTGGTTCTAAAAACAATTTAACTTTTTTTATTTCTTTAATGCATACCATAGGAACACTAAACCATTGCATGCTTTCTGACTACTGACAAATGTGTAACCTCACTGGCTATACCTACCAAATCCTGACACAGAAACCTGTTAGAACATGCTTTTACCCAGTGTCATAAAGCCACAGCCACGGAGCGGCTCTTTGCCCAGCACCCAATAATCATGGAAACTGTAGCATGGGTGACTAATGCCACCCAATAATCCTGGGAACCAGTTATCGTAGCAGTGGTGATGATAGCACCTGCCTGCTGTGAGCTTGTGCCCTCTAAAGAATGCAACGGCGCGGCCCATGCATTATTCAGCAGCTGCCTGTGTTCCCAGCATGAGGCCATGACAATGAGATGCAAGCAGTCACACATTCACATTGGGACCAGTTCAGCACTGCACAAACAGATGCACTTTGTGTGTGTGTGTGTGTGTGTGTGTGTGGTTTAAGTGTGTTTACAGGACCATTTGAAAATTAGGGACCTATGTCTTCCCATATGCACTTCTTAAGGTTATGATGCACTGGGCAACTTTTTTAGCTTTCTTATATGGCCACTTTCCCACTGATAATACATTTTTTATCAGGATAACTTACATCAGCTGCAGGCAGCTTTTCAAAATCATCCCATCGGAATGTCAAGTCATGTTGTTGCAATATATATATGAATCTTTTTACATTATCTTTTTACATTAGTTTACCTTAACAATGCCATGCATGCACATTATAAATATACATTGCATGAAGTTAAACCAACGTAAAATAATAATAAAAAAAATCTATGCAGCCGTTTGCCTTCATTTTGTTTAAATTCATTCAGGCTTAGCGTCTGCTCCTGAACATCCACTTTACCTTTCCATTTCATGACATCAGGTGCATGTGTGTGTGTGTACGTTCACGGAACCATTTCAAATTGAAGGATGTCTTTGTCTCACTAAATCCCCTGCTTAGAAGTTTGGGAGTGGCCTAGTGGTTTTGCCCTAGCTCAAGTGCACGCATGCACTCCGCTTTCACCTTTCGCAGTCCATCACGTCAGGTGCGTGTTTCAGTCAGCAGGGGGGAGGACATGGCGGTGCTGGTGATGGTGCTGATGCTGAGGCCTTCTGACAGCAGACAGCACAGGGGGGGGGTCATAGAGGACTTCCAGACCGGGCACAAGCAGGGAAAGACTGAGTGTCCCCAACCATGGTGGGGGTGGGGTGGGGTGGAATGGACTGCAAGACCCCTTGATGCCTGCTTTTCTGGAGGGGCCCTCAGAGGAGAAGGAGGTGGAGGAGGAGGAGGAGGATGGGGAGGATGAGGAGGGGAAGGCAGATATGTCCGTGGAGACCCAGCAGTATCCGGCGGCAGCATCAGCAGCTTCACGGTGCACAGAAAGCACCTCCAGCACCCCCACATGCCCTCTGGAACACCCTGGGGCTAGAAGCCTTGAGTCACACACTTCAGAGGACATGGGGCTCTGGCTGACAAGGAAGCAGGAAACAGGAGGATTGCCACACTCACATAGGGCTGCAGTGTGTGTGTGTGTGTGTGTGTGTGTGTGTGTAGGGTTGGGGTGCGCAGACTTCCTTTGTTTCTTATGGTATTTAAGGAACCATGAGAGCAGATCAGAGTTCAGAGGGGGGCTCACTTGCAGTGATAGATCATTTGAGCACCTCAATTTGCTTGTGTCGTCTTTGAAGAAAACGGAGGTGATCATTAACATTTAACGGAGGGATAGCCCAATATGCAACAGCATGCCTCTACTTTACTAAAGTAACATTACTCATGATCTCAAACGTTTGTTTATTTATATATCTATAGTATTTGTTTAGTTTAGAAATCCTGTGTACAAATGTGCACAAAATGTATAAAATTGTAGTGACACTAAAATAAAATATGTTCTGCTGTAACATCATCCGCATCCAAAAATCAAATGATGCCCATATTTGTGTAATGAAATTATTAATGAGTGTTATGAATTATTGAACGAAGATTAATTATTCATCAATGAAGAGAGTAATTATAATTTAATTGCTAGAATTAATCAGCGGGCCAATAAAGAAAAATGACAGATAAAAAGTTAACGAAGGGTCAATGTATTTTCGATATTTAGAAAAGAGGATTATCTTGGCTTTCCTAGTTCTTTTTGTGCCTCATTGCTATTACAAATACCATACAATATGGCTGCAAAACCACCTCTAAAAACAGCCTTATCGAATGACTTTGAAAGCTTTTTAGTATTGCCTATTGGTGGTAACAGAACAAAAAATAGCAATTTAAGGTACTAAAAGCTCCAATGGCTGGATTAACACGGTGTGTGGGTCCCTGGCTGAATAGTACTCTCCTCCCACATTACTACAGCCCACTAAAACATTAATATACAAAATACAAAACAAGTGCATTTTGCATTTGTTAAAACAAATGTACCTCTGTGTCTTCTCTCTTCAGAATGTTAATCATGAACAACTGATGTATATTATCTGTTTTTGCATTATTTGTAGTGAATGACTTAAGATGACTTATGATATTTAAAGGTCTAGCTGTTCTAATTATGTTGGGTCCACCATTGCCTGGGGCCTGTGCATTTGCTCAGTCAAGTCTATGGATACTCAGGACTTCAGGTGCTGCAGCACAAAATTTGTACTTAACATGTGGTGAGTTTTGCTGGTGCAGTGGCTGGTAGAGGTTCACATTTTGCAAAGTTGATTTCCACCCCAGAACAGGGTGGGCATCAGCCGGTCCATTGGGCTTAAGCTCGATGGCGGGAATGCCGCACCCTACGTGAGGAAAGACATGCGTGACTGTAGAGGCCACCTGCTCGGCACTGGGTGGCACACTAGAAACAGCGACGGTTGTCAGATTACAGATTACGCAGAATGCTGTGCCAGCATGCTGGCATAGGCCTGGAAATCCCCAAGTTACGTGTTAAAACATCACTATCTCAGTAGGCCTACATGTAATGCCGCCATGATACTGCGATTCTGTACAATACTTGATACATGGAAAAGCAGTAGCCTAATCTATGACATAAAACAATGAATGACTCATTTTTGAATGACTCATGAAGAAAAAAAAAACTCTAAATGGCAAAGGCATCATCTATTTATTCATCTCATTGTGTTGTCAGTTGACATAAGGCTGTAGGCTCAACTGCATAACACTCGAACTCGGGATTCTGGAATATAGCTAGAGCATTTCTAAAGGAAGAGCATTCCATATAAGTTCATAACTGGTTGGCGTCTCTCTGTCTTCGGCTGTTATTGATAACCACGTATGGATAGACCAAACACAGTTACACATCAGCTCATCTTTGCCTGACCATCAATAGGTGTGCAGTGTACTGATCACAGTGACATGCTGTCTTTAGTCACCACCGGGCCTTACAGACCGTCTCTTCTGAACAGACATACACATGAAAAACACATGCAGTTGCCATTCATTTGACAGTTAAAAGAATTCTTGAAAATCACTAGAATTAGCCTGGGAAAGTAAGATAATGCTAAATTGCACAACACTCGAACTGGGGATTCTGCAAAATAGCTAGAGCATTTCTGAGAAAGCGTTATCTTAAGGATGTCATGGGTCTAACCAGGACAAACCCATTTCCTCGCTGACAGTAAGTATCAAACGTTACTAGTTTAGAGGTGGAAAATATTAAGGACTGATTTTTATTACAGTTTGTCAAATCTAAAACTAACCTGATGTGTTGTTTTTTCCTCCACAACAAGCCCTCTAGCATGAGGGTAACATTTTCCAGTTTGGACACATACACCACCAGAGGGCAGACTTGAGCAGAGAGTCTAGGGTGCCTGAGTACATTGCAGGCAACGGGTAAAAACATACAGTAGTATGCAAAGGTTTCGGGCACTCCTAACAAAAAAATTTTTTTGACGTGTAATTAGGTGCACTTTTAAAGAAGCATCTTCATTTACCCTATGTTATACCTTATGGAAATACATCTATTTCAACTGTTCAACAGAAACAATGCAGTATGCATCATAACAATAAGGTGCAAAGATGTGGGCACCCCAATAAGAGACAGCTGAAATGACTACTGGTAGCTATGGCTACTGATACCTAATCTGTGGCTGCAGGTATTTTGGACCAGTCCTGCATCTATACAGTGTTCAGCAGCCAGAAAGCCTGAGGGAACTTAACAGACATTTTGTATGGAAGAATGGTCCAAAATATCTGCAGCCACGTTTTGGGTACTTATCATCCACAAGCTGCTATTTCAGTTCTATTCAGTATTGCCATGGTTATACAACTGGAGTGCCCAAAGGTCTGCATTTGCCTGCTATTGTTATGATGCATGCATGTTACCTTACAACTCCTACAACTGAACTTAAGTTCAACTTAAGCCAAAAGTTTCAATTTGCTCAGTCAATGGACATACATACCTAGTCTAGGACACTGACTGGCAGACTAGTGTATTAAAGGGCTGAACTCCTAATTCAAATGCCTTATGCCTTTGTTTTATTTTCTGCTATGTATTATGTTCTTCTCTAAAGCCTTCTCACCAGTCACCACTCTTCAATGTTTCACTCCAATGAACTGGAAGGTGTGCCACCACCAATGCCTTCCCCATGTGCTTAAAAACCAACATGTTTCCAGTTTAAAAGTCATTTCCACAAGAAGCTACAATTAATGAAGTTATGGCACACTTACTTATATAAGTGTTAATTAATTAATACTTCACACTTCAAAAATTGCTCAAAAACATTTTTTTATTGCAACCAGGACAGGAATACATAAATATAGATTCTCAGAGAGGTAATTAAAATACACATATTTCTAATAAATTAAAAGTACAAAAAAAGTTGAGCACTTGGGCTCACTGCTGTAAATATAGCATCAATGGCATTTGTTATGTAACTTCTGGGTGCAATTGGCAACTTCCATCACGAATCCCTTCAGGTCTATCTGATCTGGATTCAGGGTCGCACTGCCAGCACACTTTGTGAGAGAAATTTCACATTAGACAACATCCAGAGAGCACATAATGGACAAGCTATTTGCAGCACTACTGCAGTAGCAAGCAACAGTCAAAGCACTTAAGACTTAATTGCGATCAATCTAACCTCTACCACCGCTGCTCTAATTGAGACAGTTAATGTAACTGGGCTGTAGAAATATTTTGGCCCCAGTTGTTCTCCTGTTGCTAGTAAAATAACATTTTATAGCCTATCAGAGCTTTGGTTATTATGGTAAATACCTATCTCAATATCTATATCCTTGAGCAACGCACAAAAAATAAGGTGCCAGGAAAAACAACTTACTCCATGATGACGGCTGTAGACTGATAAAGTCCTCGAGAGTCCTTCCAACCGCATGCTTATGATGGCCTTTTCTGTTTGGTTGCGAAGGATCATATGTGCTTTGCATAAAGTTTGAACCTGTAAAAGAATAAATTAAGAATTAATAGAGAATTAGTTTCCATTAATAGCCCCAAAAAGCAATCCACTTACAACTAACTGCAACTTTTAACGCTTGCAGCAGCAACGCGGTCGCTCACCTCACACTTCACATGATGCTCATGTGGCAGCTTCAGGTCCTCCACAAACTCCTTAGACACACTTATCTTTTAAGCCAATAGAGAAAGAACGAAAGAAAAAAATAATGAATGAATGAAAGAAAGAAAGAAAAAAAGAAAAGACATCTGTTGTTCTGCTTGTTCTGTTATTAAATATCAACATAAAAATCAAAGGTCGCAATAAGAAATGTATGAAAAAGTAATCCTTACCAAGCCTTTAGTTTGGTTCATCCACTGCTTAATACTGTTGGTGATTTGCTTGAGATGGGGACACTTTGCCTGCTGAGTGGTGGGGGCTCCGCTGATGAGAACAGCCATTAGACTAAGAAGCAGCACGCTAAGCATCCTGGCAGTGATGGCTTTCAGATGGGTGTCCGTAGTAGCGGTGGTGTGGCTGGCAGCGTGGAAGTCCACTCAAAGTTGCGCGGTTCTTGTTTGGTCTTTTTTTTTTTCCACTTCCACTTCACCAAGAGCACCGGTTTAGTCTTCTGGCTAGTCCAGTGTCTTGTCTCTCTTTATATGCAGCGCAGACGCAGATTCTGCATGATCAGCCTTCAGAGGCATCCTCTGAGCTCACAGAGCTTTTAGTAATATCTTGATTGAGATGTGGTAGATACAAGCCAAGAACCTACATGCAGCCTAAGAACCTACTTTCTCTGAATACCGGATCAGTGATGAGAAAACAGCCACCAAGTGGCACTGACTGTACACCCCTGCAGTGAAGTCAATGTTCTGACAACTTTAATGAAGAAAATAAAAGGTAATTGATAATTTTCCAAATAAAATCCATTAAACTGCACAAACTGCAATAACATCTCAAAAGTTTTCATAACATGAATGACTGATGGTACACTAAAATCATGGACACATGATTGCTTGCGTCTAGTGGTTCAATGGCATGTCACTGTAGGTACTGCCCCAGGCTTCCCTAAAGTGTAACTGCACCCTAAAATGCTAAAAGGCTGGCAAAGTGAATTAAGAAGTGCCTTTCACCGTTACAAGTTGATGAACCACTGAAACGATTTTCTAAACATTTTTTTAAGGTTGAAAAAAAAAAAAAACTTGGTGTTGCTTTAAAGTGCATCACAGTAGCTGGCAAGGCCTGAAGGTTCCCACCCTTTTCCCACCCAAGACAGTATGTAGCTCAAGATCTTGTACAGGCTATGGATTAGTAAACTGGATTACTGCAATGTAATTTCAGATTACCTCTCTGGATTTGCTGTGAAGCCTTTGCAGATGATCAAGAAAACAGCAGTGCATTTGATCAACCAAAGAGGACACATTACTACTTTAGTTTTTCTGTCTTGACGTCCCATTGCAGTCAGTAATCGAATCCTTAATTGTAGCACTTACTGAGATCTGCTCCATCCTATCTCAATAATATGATTCATCTTTACATCAAATCTAGATTACTTTATTCCACTGAATAGGAGTTGTGTCGGTTGGCTGTTGCAATGCTTGGTACTGTGGCACAGTTGACTGAGCTTAAACTGATGCTCTCGCAGACAAAAACCTGATAATGACAGTCTTGCTCTCATACATAGTAAAATGTTTGTCAGGGTGCTGCTGATGCTTAATTCAGGAGCTTTCAGAGTTACATCAGGAGCTCTGTACGCATTTTATTTTAAGGTAGCGTGATTTGGAAGTGATTTTCAAGAAACCGACATAAAGTATAAAACAAAATCAAAAATGAAAAGATCACACAAGCTTGTTTTCAACTTTGATTTTAATCATGGCAAGGTCACTTTCCAGCATGGTTTGAGACACTTCATTTAATTCATATAAAATGTATATAAGTTATACCAACAAGTAAATAATTTGTTTCTGAACTGTGAAAGGCTGTGGCTAAATGGCCAATGATACAACCTGAAAGTGAGTCACTTGCTATTTTAATGCAGGTACGTGTTAACGGAGGAGATATCACATTTAGTGATCTCTGAGCACTGCTCGACATTTTTCTTTATTCTGTAGAAATACTGCATGTAGTTTGAACGACCTAGCAACTCCACAAAGTCTTCGTCGTGGGTGATGATGAGCAGCTGGAAGTTGCGTTGCTTCTGGCGTATCTTTGTGATTCTGTTGAAAAGTAAACACAAGAGGGACTTCATGTACGTTCAAAAAACCCTACATTAACCTGAATAACTTTGCATGCAACTTCAGCAGCCAGGGATGTAAACAATGACTACCATAGATCATTAGTTTCTCATATAAGTAACGCCTGCAACTGATGTTATCCTTACCCATGTGTTTCTTTGTGTGTGTGTGTGTGTGTGTGTGTGTCTGTGTGTACGTGTGGATGTGGGTGTGCGCGCGGGTGTGGGTGTGTCTGGTTGTGCTTAGCAGGAGGATGCGGTGTACTCACTCTATGAGGGCATGAGCGAGAGACTCGATGTTCTCGCGGTCCAGGTTAGTGGTGGGTTCATCCAGGGCCAGGATGCCACAGTTAAGGCAGAAGGTTTCCGCCAGGGCCAGCCGGATAATGAGGGAAGCCAGGACCTAGGGGGTTATACGCTCGCATTTAAGCAGGGCTGTGTACTGTATGCGTGTCAGGGATGGAAATTTGCCCCAGCCACCAGCCAAATGCTAATATAAAATTGGTTGGTAGATTACTGACGCAATGAAATAATTAACTGTTACGTGGCTGGTAAATTTTTACCATTTATTTGTCAGTGGCTGGTTAAGCTTCACATTTTGCAAAGTTGATTTCAACCACTGTTAATGTGTGCATTTTTATGTCACATGTACTGAGAACAGCCATGAATAGGAGTGGCCTGGATGGCGATGTCGAACAATGCCCTTTTTAAGAAGAGTAGCGGATGAGGCAACCCATGAGCCTTTATCAATTCATCTCAGTGTTACAGAGCATCCTTAACTGAGAGCCAGTTGCGGAGCAAAGCCAACTAATAATGTACCTTGTGTTTCATTGAATTCCTTCCTTCTGGCCTTAGTAATAATAAAGTTGTTCAATGCATTAATTTATGTTCTGTGTTAGTGTATTCACTTGGCCCAGCCCATCCCAGCCCAAATCACACCCTGCAGAGCTGAGGCTAAACAGGGCATCCACATCCAACCAATTCAGTAGAAATGTGATGGCGGAAGTCACAGATCGAGGAAGCCATGATATCCAAACCAAGATCTCTTACCGTGTTGAGCATAAAATTAACAATGTATAACTGGGTATAATAGTTGCTTGTTACCTATCTGCATACTATGCTATGCTACCCAGTACGGTCGAGAGTATTCTGTATTCAGTCTACAGCTGACTTAGCAAAAAAAAAAAATCCCTACACTATTAGGCTAGAGTAATGCATTATTTCACTGATTTTGTGACAATCCATTAAATAGCTAAATTAAATAAGCCTATAACAATATACTTTTAAATGGTTAAATGGCATGGTTCTGACATATACATACATACATACATACATATATATACGTGTGTGTGTGTGTGTGTGTATATATATATATATATGTATGTATGTATGTATGTATGTATGTATGTATGTATGTATGTATATGTCAGAACCATACCATATATATGCCATACGCCAGAGAGGGTGCTTGCCAAGGGCACCAAACAGGCTAGGACCGCCCCTGCCAACTTTGAGCTCCTGCCCCTCCAAAGGCCTCTGCACGGCCCTGCTGTGTAAGCACTGCACCCAAAGGCTTATTTTTAAGTGTCAATCTGTACATTTTTTTTTTAATTTTCCCCCAGACCCCCCTAACATAGTTGGGTTAACAAGGTTTCTTGCTTGACAGCACTGGCTGCTACAGAAGTCTTGGGGTAAGCATTGCCCTTCAACCAGTTATCTTCAACGCTGCTGCTTCAGGTACCTTCTGTCCAGCGCTGCAGCGTCCTCTCATGTCCAGCGCGGTATCTCCCTTCACCATCACCACGCGGTACTTGTAGACCCGTCTTTTACTCTTGGCAGACTCGCCCTCGTCCATGTCTGAGCGGATCTCTACATACTCAATGTCTGCAAGAGTAGAAGAAGCAGGCCACACATCAGTCTTTCCTGAGAGGATACAGTGGATGAGGCATTACAGTTATCCCCCCCGCCATCCCCCAAAAGGCCATGTAAAATCAGCAGTCCCAACCAAAGTTACAAGTGCAGTACAGTGTGTAGGCTGTTGAGCAAGGTGAAACAGAGATTTAAATGTGTGAAAAAGACTGTGAAGAATTGGAAAATGTACATTTTTGTAATAATAGAGGTAAAGGTTATATAAATTGCAATTGATGGAGTCCAGACCCAGAGTGGTGCTATTGCTGGGTGCATGCAGAATAAAACAGACTTCTCAATGTGTAGGCATAGTGACTGATTGATTGATAGTGTTGACAACCTCCGAAGGCAAAATAATCACTTTTAAAAGAATCACTTCTAAACATGCTAAATAACTAGTATGTCATTATGTGATGTGGGTACAACCCCAGTGAGTTATCAAAGTGTGTTTGCCTAGACTACTAGACCATGCCAATTATACAGATTTTACCGATTTGGGTTAGGGCACAACTGTCAACACAAGCGCAAAATTTGTCATGTACTATCAGCAAGACAGCCTCTCTGGATGCATGCCATTTCATGCATAGGAGGTGCTGTAATTTTACAAGATCACCAATTCGGCTATTATCTGTAAAACAATATGTTTTTAAGCAAACTTCTTTTCCCTTATATTCAGTGGAACCTCTTGCATGAAAATCACCTGTCCATGCCCACTTCCAACAATGGAAATACAAAAATACAAAGTCAAGTTGAAGTGAGAAAAACACAAAGCACAAACCGAACAGGATTCAGGCGAACAAGAACAGGCGAAATGTCATGGGTTGTGGGACCAGGGGGAGGAAGGGCCTGTCAATCTTGCATCTTACAGCAATATTTATAGTTGATACTTGATAGGAGGCCAATCATGTTTTTAGTGATTTAAGGACTACCTGCTCAGCGTATGCTAATGGCTACCAGCCATTTTATGCATTTTAAATATTCATAGGACCGTTTGTTCATAGTGCTGTTATCAAGTGGACATCCTGTTAGTTTTCTAGACCTTTGATGGGCATAATTTATTTTAAATTACAGCCTGTGGAGTGGAGTGTTGGTGGTGGCTCAGCAGTTATAGGATAAGTGCATGGAAACTCATCCAACATCCTGACGCATATTGGATGACCCCTCAACATGTGTCAATCGCTGCAGTTGGACATAAAGCTGTTAAAACTGTCATAAAACTGTTCAAATCCTTATCCCCACTGTGTCTTAACCATGATGCATGAATAATGAAACCTCAAAAAAAAAGTCTAATATCTTTTTACTCTTCTTTGGGCATGAAACAAAGCAGTACTCTACAGACAATATCCACTACAATACACCCAAGATGTCAACATAAAATAGTGTAAACTGAATACAAGACTAAATCAAATTGTTTGGTGTCGTGCACTCCCTCATCAATAGGATCTACAGGAAACAGATGCCTAACGAAACTGACTGGCTCTCTTCCCTCAACATTTACTCTCCAGTCTCCTGGAAAGGGGGCAAGTGTCCATCAAAGTCGCTGTCTTGGAGTTCCCAGACACACTTATGGGCTTGAGTGCAGGCAGGACATTTTCCAAAGCTCCCTGATCATGCTGACCTCCCTCTACATCCTCACCCTCATCATCTCCACTGCCACTTATGCCAACATACAGTGCTTTAAATAATAATAATAATAATAATAATAATAATAAGTTGTCTTAAACTTTTGTTGACGATTGTAGGGCCCCACATCTTTAAATATGATGTGTGTTTGTTGCGTGTGTAACATAGGTCACCCTGTGCGGTCCATCCCCATTCTAGAACCCGCGACCTTAAATCAACTCTGGAATGGGAGGAGGACGTGCCATCAAGTGTGCTAAAAGCCAGGCTATTAAATAAGTTACCGTAGTTGCTTATGCCCTTGAGGTTTTGGGGGGAGGTTTACTAATGTTTTACTTGCACAGCCAGGCTAGCTGGCATCGGTCACGCATGCAGCACAGCGGACTACCTTGTCCTCGGTACGTGTTTCTCCAGAGGTCCCGGATGATCTTGTTTATCTCCTCCATCTTCTTGCTGTGGAACTTCATGATTGTCCTGTGAACCAAATACACAAGCAACTTAATGACACTGCCAAGAGGTCTGACAATTCAATTTACATAAAAATGACACTTGAGTCACTTAGATGCAACAACGTCAGGCACAGATGTCATGTCAAAGTGGTTAACACATTTTTTAAACGCTCTGTGGCTTTGATTTGTGGCATTTTAGTTGGTGCTTTCCTTGTTAACTGCACAGAGTGCCATGCACTTCAATCACAGGTATGCAGTGGCACAGTGCTGCGATGACATGACATTGACTGTGACTGTTTAAACAAAACCAAACGCAAAAACTGACAGCAAACAGACTATCTGATGACAGGGATTAAAGCAAAAAAAAATCCTGAGCCTGAACTTTGTCGACACAGGCAAGAAACTAATATATATATTTATTTATATATGTATATATATATAGGCTATATATATATATATATATATATATGTGTGTGTGTGTGTGTGTGTGTGTGTGTGTGTGTGCACGTGTTTTGGATTGTGTGTTTATTTTCAAGCCATACCAGGGGGTTTGTGGGGGCATGGGATCAGAGATTGCATGAATGGAAAATTAAATTTGACTTTTGAAAATCCAATACCAAAAACGGCCAGAACATGGCAAAAGTGCATCTACTATATCTACCACCTGTATGTACCACATTTCTTTTGATATCCAGTTTTGGTGCTCAGCGTTGTCCTTAACAAGTAATGAATTAACCTACAGTCACAAGGTGAACTGTTACAAAGGTAGATGAAATTCAGTATGGCATTTAGAGAGCATTAAAAGTTTTAATAATTGAAATAATTTAACAATTTCAATTTTTTATTGGTGGCCTCGTCCACGTTCAATGAAAACATGTTGGTTTTCAATTTGTTGGACAGCTGCCGCTTGAACTCCGGTGTAATGCCGTGCGTATTAAAATAGCTGGCCAGCTGATTTGACATTGACATTCTACTGAGAGCCGCTTTGTCTCCCGCAACCTTTTTGCATAGGTCGACCAGGGGTTGAGCAAGGGTGAATGACAGGTAGTGTTCTGCGAGGAAAGCACACACCCTTATTTTTAATTCGTACACTCGGTCAGTTATTGATGTTGGCACAGCAGCTGTTGCCGTAGCTCCCGGCAAGCGTGTGGTGTGTGGGACCGCACGGACAGCAGCTTGATGGCCAAGGTCTAATTCGTGTATACGTAGCACCTTTTTGCCACTGGATCCGTAAATTATCTTCCTGGAACATAGCGTGCAGTAGAGGTAAGATCGGGCCTAAAAAATCCAGCCCGACCCGACCCAGGCCCGCGGGATTAAAGCCCGACCCGACCCGAGCCCGACCAATTAACTTGATTTGCAGGCCCGAGCCCGAAGCAAACCCGAAATTTCATATTTTATTTGTGAGGACTCGGGAGGAGGAGGGGTGATTTATGATAACAAATTAAAGCATGTCTTTTGTAACGAAATCTAAGTTAAACAAGACTGTATGAACATTTAGCCTACATCTTTTATAAGAGTTGACGGAAAATTTAAGGCCGTCCGTCATTTTGGCGGGTTGAAAATTGGTTCATAAACCACAGCAGCAGTACGTCCTTAAGAATCTAGCGCGACACTTTAAGAGAGAGAGAGGCAGAGAGACAAAGAAGAACAATGACGGGTGGATAATAGACAGATACATGGAGGAGTTTTTTGAATTGTCATTGCAAGAGTTTAGTGCAGTACGTGTTGTAATGAGGCGACGAATGATAATATAGATGTTTGACGATCATCACTTTTGCCAGTACAGCTGTTTAAATGCCTGCTCAGCGTCGGGGTGCCAGTCTTTTTGCTCTCGTATGAAAGCAAAGCGCCACATTAACTACACTCAGCGAAGCCAACAAAGTTTCTGTAGCATTTTTAACAATCAATTTGAAGCTTCTCCACACCTCACCCTTACCGGTGCGTGTTTGCCTTTTCAGTTCCCCTGTCTTAAGTTTATCCTTGACTCCTTGCTGCTCCATATCGGAGATACCAGGTCAAAATAGATGCGGACTTGCGGAGGGGAAGATTATAAAGAGGGCGGCGTTCACCTGCGCAGAGCATGCTCTGGCTCTGCGGGTCCTGTTTAGTAGTTAAATAGCAATTACCTTACAGCGCCTTCTCTGTTTTATCCTAATTATTTATTTTATAACAAGTATTCCTTAGTTTAGTATCCACACAGCGTTTTAGTATACAGTTTTATAAACATATATTTATTTTAAAAAAAAAATTCAGCGAGAGAGAAGCCCGAGTCCGACCCGACCCGAACGTAATGACTGACATTTTAGGCCCGACCCGGCCCGAAATTCAGGTCGGGTCGGGCTCGGACTCGGGCTTGAGCTTAAGATCTTACCTCTAGCGTGCAGTAGCAAGCGCCTGGTATGCCCAACTTCTTGCACCAATTTCTAAATGGCTTGCCATCTCGCCCAGTATCCTCCAGCCATGCCCAGCGCCATTTATTTTTAACACCTTTCTCTAGGGTCGTCACATCTGCCCCAGAGTTCACGAACTGCATTTTGCATTTTTTACTTTTTACCCTCTCTCCGTTGAATGGAGCCGTAACGGCGCGAGGTGACTTTCCGTGTCGATCTTCAGCACTGCACCGCATCGAAGCAAGGAAGAAATGAGAGGAGGGGGTAAAGGCTTTCCTTAGACCCGCCCCATTCTTCTTCTGATTGGCTAATACTGTCAGTTTCAGAGCGCTCCTTTACTACCATTGGCTGACAAACACAAGAGGGATTTCGACGGTCATTTTTTTTTTTTTTTAATTGCCGTCAATTTATTTTCGATTTATTATTTTTTTAAATCCACGGGCAATCACTACAAGCCGGAAATCCGGCATGGGGCCGGAGAACTTTAATCCCTGTGATGAGAAACACACTATGAGAAAGGAGCACCGATTCTCTCCATTAAGGTTAACTTGGGTGGAAAGAACCAAATGCAGTTTTTTCTTTTGAGTATCTACTCTCCAGTCCCACGGTACTCGTGCTGCCAGACCCATTTTAAGAGCATTATGTAATGACTGAACAGTGTTACCAAAAAAAAAAAAAACATTTTAAAAGTATACAAGAGGTACATACACTACAAACGCCACAGAAAAGGTACCATTAAAACCCGAAACGATACAGAAAGAGCTCAATAAAAAACAGAGAGGCTACTATAAAACCCTTAGATGGGACATGAAAGGCCACAATAAAAAGCCTAAATCCTAACAGTATGTTTCAATCAGATACCTGGGGCTCAGGAAGCAATGATTTTACAGTATGTCACAAAAGTAAGTACACCCCTCACATTTTTGTACTTTTTTATTATATCTTTCCATGGGAGAAGTCTAAAGATATAACACTTTTACAATGTAAAGTAGGCAGTGTACAACTTACACCTACTTTACATTGTATCAAAGTGTTATATCTTCAGTCTTCTCACATGGAAAGATATAATTAAAAAATTTACAAAAATGTGAGGGGTGTACTCACTTTTGTGACATATGGTAGTGGAACTCATACATGCTCCAGAGCATTGATGAGAGAGGTCATCAAAAGTCTCTATAGAAACCAAGTCTCTCTGGAAACGTTTCTGCCATTACGTGGTTAATTGTGATAATTTTTGTATGTTTTTACATATGTAACACTGCATTTACTTTTTTACATTTACATTTCAATATGTTTAATTAACACGTTTTTTTTCCCCAACATCTTACAAGTAAATAAGTAATTGTAATAACGCTAGCAAAACAATGCTCTGTGTATATTCAACTTAAGAAATGTTTTTTTTTTTTTTTTTTTTTTTTAACTCTGGCATGGTGACTCCCAGGCAGGTCAGCTGCAGCTATCCTGGGTGTGGTGTAGAAACGTACTATTTGCCACTGGTCTATTACTGCTCTATTTTACTGCTGTATGTTGCAAATGTTAACGCACGCACGCACGCACGCACGCACGCACGCACGCACGCACGCACGCACGCACGCACACACACTCTCTGTGTGTTTGTGACAAAGAGATGGGAAGTAACAAATTGAACTGTTTCCGGCAACATAAAAAGAGGATGCATTTGAAGTTGCATGCTTCATAAGATAACCTACACACCAAGATAAACAAGAATCATCTCTTACTTTCCCTTTTGTTAAGGGGAAAGTGCATTGACTGAAATGTTCAAAAAGCTCATTGACATTAAGAGAGTTGGTCCAAAACTGAGTCTCTCTCTGCTTCTGTGACTGCAGGTGGTTGTCATTCGTCATAATCTTAACGATTCACAGCTCGATCGGCTTAAAAAAAAAGCCCCCTTTACAGGTCACAGAAAGACAGGAAGAATGATACTAATCTACGTCAACTCCTTTATGGCAGTAAGCATAGTCACTTCCTTTGAACACACTTGTCTCTGGTTTTAATTTGACACGTAATTAAAAGGTAGTCAGGGCATGTTGTACGAGAGGTGAATACTGATGTGTATTATGGTTTTCGTTGCAAAGCTGATTAAATGTTAACATAACTGAAGACAAATACTGGAAAAAAACAAAAACTATTTTTGGCCAGGAGCAAGAGGTGGAGTATTCATGTAAGGGACATTGTCGGGGCTTTTTCTACCATCATATTTCATCATAGGGACTGTCTCATTTTGATGTTAAGTGATGCAGGACCCCGACACAACATCTCAAATTACTCTTATAAGTGGCTTACTCCATGATAATGACCGCCTTGCTGAACATTATCCCACTTAAAACAACACTAAAGCACTTTTGCTCTTCGGTTGCCCTACAAGTTGTAAGCGGAATTGTCTTTCTTATGTCTCATTCACACTACAGATTGCCGACCTGCTTTGGCAAACACACATAGTGCGGTTATAGGCCATGGAGGGTCGCAAAGCAAATTCAGAAGTGCCGTTCACCCTGTTACGAGTTGGTGAACCACTGAAACAATTTTGTAAACATTATTTTTAAGTTGAAAAAACGACTTAGTGTTGCTTTAATACATAGCTACTAGTGGTGCGCGGGTCGCGCCAAAGCACTCGGGGTGCACAGATCGGGCAGTGCAGGTTGTTTTTTAGGAGGAAAATGCGCATTGGGTAAAAATATATCAATTCATCTCTGCCTCATATGCACGCAAAGAGCACATTGAATCGACAGTGTCCTATCAATATTTAATTTGTGTAGCGAAAATAATAGCCTGTCACCCATCTTTTAACACTTGTCTTACGGCCTAGTCTAGCTATGGTTTACAACGAAGTGCAATAAACGAGTAAAACATTATATAATTTGACAAGAGATGTTTCCCTCTTTCGCTACCTCTTACACAAATTTATGAAGTGATATTTTTATTACAGTCAACATGTGGCAGAAATTTAATGTCCAGCCCTTCACAATCGGCCCTTGTGGGACAAAAGCTTCTAGTTGCTCAAAAAGTTCTAGGGCTACATGCCTACAAAGATTCCTGTCCCCCAGATTTCCAGTGTCCCGGCAATTGTTGACAAAAAAAAAAAAAAAAAAACGGTTAAAAAAAACCTGAAAGGCACGTAACTGAAAGGCGCATAAAAAAGACTTGGGACTTGGGCACAGATGGGAGAATAGGCCCTTTAGCGAATAGAAGCTTTTGCACCCCCTCCCGACCTCCTTTTACCCACCAGGATACAGTACAATATCTATACTGAGTTTAGTCTTATGTATCCCCGCCCAGGGAAACTTAAGGCACATCTCTCTACTTGAAATATATCAATATGCTGAGCAATATAATCTATGTGCAATAACTTGTATAACTAATGTGTAATATCACCCTGTATATAAACCCCTGTATATGGAAACTCTCGTATCTCTTTACTTACGAAATGAATACCCCACACCACCCCCTCTTCTATTTTTATGTCTTGCACTAATACTTATTTATTTTATTTTTATTCCATGTTGTAAATATCCCACATGCATGTCTACACTGAAAAATGAGTTGCTTTCAATCTCATTGTGCATGTGTATTGCGTAAATTGTATGTGTATAGTGACAATAAAAGGCATTTTATTTTATTCTTTTCTGTTATTATTAATAAATGAACAACTGGGGGGTATTCCAATGGAAGAATCCTTTCTGAGTAATCTTGACTTAGTCATGCACTTACACCACTCACCATGAAGTCTAACCACAGAGCTCCTCAGAGAGAGCATCTATGTCAGAGCTAACAAAACCCAGAGATAAGACAAGATGTTTTTTTACCCTCTCCTTTGGTTTCCTCGGTCCATATTTGGTCAAGTTTCAAACAGCATCCTCATGCACTGAACACACTTGTGATGCAATACCGAAAGAGGTAAAACCAAGACCAGGTAAAACGAGCACTTACTTAATGTAACATGTGTGGCTGTCTGAGAAAACGACAGCATGTCAGCACAGTAAAAACACATGTCAATTCTTCAAATGCAGTAATACATTAGGGTTTCTGTCTACCACTTTTCATAGAGGCCAGAACATGAAAGGTCACAACTGAGTTGATGCCGTAAGGGCATGAATGAAGTGCCACTGAGTGTCTAAAAGGAGGGATGAAGCTAGACTCCTCTCCCCTGCAGTAGGGGACGAATGTGCTGTTTTGCACCTGCCACACTTTGTTTGTTTGTTTGTTTATACTAAAGCCATGTTATACCAAATGCAAATTGGTCAATTACAAATTCAACAAAAGTTTTGTCATTAGTTTGCAGATATTCATATATTTCTATGGTGATTGTTTAGTTCACCTGTAGTTACATCACCTTTTGTGGCAAAACCGAGTCTGCAAAAGAGAGGGGAAAGATTTACGTTGACTCTCGTCTTATTCAGCAGCTTCCTATCAGATGACAAATTCCAGACAGCTTTCACAAAGCTCTCATACCAAGAAAGCAAGCAACTGTTGCTTTGGTGCTTGATGGCATGCCAAAGGCAAGACAGACTCAATATGAAAGGTGAATTAAAGGTTAATTGATCATTAACTGATCTGGTTTGAACTGAAAAGGTTAACTGATCATTACCATGATATACCTTTATATACATAGCCTTTGAGTCTGAGAAAGAAGAATTCACAATTACCTTTATGTGAAAAACCTGACCAATTACATCTCTATTATACTTTAGTACACTGTAGTCTGTAGTGCAGACCTTTAGAATTATAACTATAAAATTGCACCTAAGTAGCTTCCAATGTGCCATGCAGTATAACTTTTCCTTCCTCTTTTCAACCAGGTTTAGCTACTGTAACATGCCAAATTTCATTCATCTACCAATGTAATGCTCTTCTCTTTATCTGATGGCAGGCCCACGGCTTGCAATGCTGATGGCTGTGCCCGATTACAACCTATTTATGCAGGTATGGATATTACACAACGCAACCTACCAGGAGGCCTAAACCCATTCACCACTCAACATCTCCTTTCTTTTTCTCTCCAGCGTTATGTATGCCAATACCATGTATGTATGAAATATTTGCTTGCTGCTTTATTGTATAAAATGTAATGTACTGTATAAAATGAAATGAAGCCCTTTCCACGTGATTACCCTGCCTATCGTTCCCTGTCTCTTGGGAAATTTATAACATACAGTAAAGGCTGTTATGGGCAACCTGGATTCAGACGCTCCCGTCTAGTATCACATACTTCAAACCATCTGGTTCTACATGTGCACTTAATACAGGTGATTTTAACAGAGAACTTCCCAACCTACAACCTGTAGCTGAAGAGTTATTATTCTAATTAGAATAAGTGAATGGCTAGAACAAACGCATGGCACCGGATTGTACTGTAGTTTCTAAAACCAGACTGCCCATCGCTGCATAAAGGTGTACTCACTGATCAAGGGCCTTGTAGTAGATGTCAAGGTCTTTGTTGACGAGCTCTGTGGTCCTCATGACGATCATCTTGTCCCTGAACCTGTCCACTGCGTGGCAGTACTGGTCTTCGCGGAGTTCCTTCTGGCAGCGGACGATCTCCTCCTTGAAGCCGTTCTGTCGTCCTAGTGCCACGCTACGCTTCCTCTTCAGCTCCTCCAGTTTATCTTCCAGATCTTTCCGTTGTCTGTCGCCAAGCAAGGGAAAAAAAAAAAAAGGATAAGACAACAACGCCCACAGGTGTTTTCTCTCTGCATTTAACCCTTCATCTCCTATGTTACCTGAGGTTGGTTGTTTTTTTTTTGTACAATTGCACATTCTCCTGAACTCCCTGATCATTGAGTACGCAACTTGTTGGCAACACAGGCCCAGTCTCTCAGTGTCACATGTTCACACCTATACCACACCCACCAACCTGTGATACCCTGGTATATTACGGTATTTATTTCCAGAAAATATACACCTCCACCTTAAAGAAAACCCTTGATATCAGGAGTGCATGCCTGTTTTAAAGGTTATATTAAAGCCATAGAACATAAGTCCATACTTGCAGATGTTTTAATTAATTGCAGTTTCAGTTGTCTTTGCATAATTTCAGTTGTCTTTGCCTCTTGTTTTGTAATTCTTATGAATGTTTACATAAAAGCCAGGTCTCTTATTAAAAAGAGGTTTAATATCTCAATAAGACAAACCTGGTTAAATAAAAGTAATATTATTATTGTTATTGTTAACAATAACAATAATAATAATAAGAACAATAATAATAATAATAATAAGTCAAGTAGCTACCTCTTTTAAGCACATGACACCTGCAGATTTCTCAAAGGTGGTGTCTGGCCACCTTTCAGCATGTCACAGTACTAAGTCAATCAACAGATATGCCTCAAGAATACACCATGGCAATAATTGACATGTCTCTCTCAGGTGCTGTGTAACTGCATACAGTGTTATGAATCCTATGTGCATTCAGTAGCGGTGCATCACTGATAATTTCCCAAAAATCGGGACTACGTCTCCAAGTGAAGTGGGCCTTGGTCTAGCTAGTTTTACGACTAGACAGACTTTGTTTTATTCAACCAACGACCACAGGCGACCTTGCAGCTTCTTCCTTCACCCACCCACTGCCTGAGGTTATGTGGAGTGGAGAGAACATGAAATAAAAATTGTTTATGTGCTTTGATTGTTTTGTGGCAAAGTTCCATGGCATATGGCCACAACCTGCCACCAGCTACTCAATTATGGATGACCACTCAAAAGACTTTTTGAACACATCCTGTACAGATTGTATTATGGAAGACAGTTTTAAATTGTGCCATAATTCTTAAGTGTTCTTCTATCACTTGTGGTGGTTAATAATTAAGCCGATAAAAGCATTTATCCAGCCCAATGGTATTGCCCTGTTCAATTTTGTTCAGTTTGATGAACAAAGTGGTTATATACATGCACTCAATTGCAAACCAAAACAATCTGTGTGGGCTGTACAGCCAATGAAAAAAAAACACTAATGTGCCATACATGTCCTAAAAAGTTTTGTGTTGAAAATGGCTTTGCTCATGATTTATAAAAGGACAAGCCAATCAAAGCAAATACTGTCTTACACCATGACATTTCCTGGGCTCGGGGAACTGCAAGATTTCCACTGTTTTTTAGACCTGTTTAAAACACTGTAATCCACCTATGCCAAAGTGCCAGAGTTACCTATTCTAATATTACATCTACTCCTTTGACTACAACTAATGGTTCAATCACTTACTCATAATCCTACATCACCTTTCTGTCAGCACCATCCTCAAGTAGCTTCTCCATCCTTTTACAACTACAGCATCCTCAGGTAGCTTCTCCATCCTTTTACAACTACCCCATCCTCAAGTTGCTTTCCCATCCTTTTACAACTACCCCATCCTCAAGTTGCTTTCCCATCCTTTCACAACTACCCCATCCTCAAGTTGCTTCTCTATCCTTTTACAAGTATCTCATCCTTCCATGAGTACCCCATTTTCCTTACAACTACCACACTCTCATACCACACCTCCATCCTTTCATAACTACCCCATACTTTAACAACTACCCCATCCTCCCATCACTAACTTATCTTCCTACAACTTTCCCATCCTTCCATAACTACACCATACTTTAAAGCAACACTAAGTAGTTTTTTTTAACCTTAAAATAATGTTTCCAAAATTGCGTCAGTGGTTCAGCAAACTTGTAACAGGGTGAAAGGCACTTCTGAATTCGCTCTTCCACGCTTAGTGGGCTTTTACCGCACTAAGTACGTTTGGAGGAGTGGACCGTCTCTCTGTAGTTCTCTATGAGAGACAACAATTATTCCGCTTCCAACCTGTGGGCAACTGAAGACAAAAACTACTTAGTGTTGCTTCACGAACTACCCTATCTTCACACCAGTTCTTTGTATTTGAAATAACTAGCTGCAGTGGGTTACTTCACATATTGCCGTTTGTGGAATGTCAGTGGAATTCATTACTGGCAGACCTTCCATGACTGCCTACATTGTACTACTTAATGGCTAGGTGCTGATTTCAAAACACTACTACACACACTAAACACTAATTAGAAATATGTTGTACAATCAGCTAACCCTGTCATAGCAACCAAAAATATGTTGGTGAAAATTTCCAAATCTTACTGGCGGAGCTCCATGACCTTCATGTTTCCCATTTCTTCCAGAAGAGCCTCTCGCTGTTTTGAAACTTTCTTCAGTTCCTCGCTGCGCTTTCTGAAGGTGAGATTGTCTTGCAGCAAACGTTCCTGGACCTGAGCAAAGATAAAAGTGCCCAACAATTGTCTTTGTAAGTCTTCCCAAAAGTCACAATCACATCACATCTTACTTCAGTTTTTTATCTTTCCACTACACCAATGCTACGACAATTTTCAGCATTTCAGTTCATTTTCATCATGTTTTTTGTCTTCTTAGCATTCATAAAGATATAAATTCACCTTTTGTGTGTCTATGTCTTGTCTGATGCTGGCCATTTCTTTGTTGATCTTCTCTCGAAGTGTCTCTGCTTCATAAAGTTTTGTATTTGTCTCCTGAAGTTCTGTTTCTTTTTTCTAAGGGGGGCAAAAATGTCACTTTCTGAAATTATAGAACACTTTTTAAACATGGCTTGTATTTAATAATTTGACCTTTTACCTCTTTATACTCGTCTTTTTCCTCATCCACATACTTCTGTATGTCTCGCTCCAGTGTCATTGTGTTTTTCACTTTGTCCTTAATTGCACCGATCTACAAGAGAAGCACCAGAAAAAAGATGATGTAATAAAGAAAAGATTGGAATACAATGTATTTATGCCTCTGTATACGTGGTTTGCCACAGTCGTATATAAATATCATGTGAACATGCATGCTTATGTGTGTGACATAAAGGGTAACAGCCACCGAGGCGTGCATTCCACGGAATTAATCAACACTGGCGAAGCTGAATAACTTCCTGATGTGAAGCTTGGCAAGTCGATTAATTCTGCCAAATGCACCCCTCGAAGGCTGTTATCCTGCTTATGGCCCGTTTACCACACTCAATAATTTAGGAAACATTTAAAACGTTATGTTGGAACATTTTAATTATTGCATAATTTCCTTGCAATTAGTCAATCATTGTCTGCAGCCTGTTGATAAAAAGTAGAGCAGAAAAGCAACTGTTAAATCAGCTGGTTGTTACCATTCAATGGGGCATTGATATGGAACGGTGCTTAAACTTTATGCCAGAAGTTTAGAACTATTTTCCATAGTTGAACGCTTCGACGGAATTAATGCATACCTCGCTATTTGACTGGGCCATAAAAGGTCATAAAACATGGGTAAATTTACAGCTGTAACATGAGTGCTTCCTCTCTTACTAACAAATTCTTATTCTGTGAACTCTAAACTATATGCTTCCACTCATTTCCTTTGTCTCGACTATGTACAAATACTATCATCATACCAATTTGCTAACCTACAATCATAACAATTCACCTCACCGGTACATGTGTTGTAGAGGTCAAGGTGAGCTGGTATTCTGTCTGCATATGCCAACCATCAACCTCTAGAGCTGTTATAGCCCTTACTGAAACCTCGAACAAACCTGACAAAACGGCTACCCTGGTTGTGCTATTTAATAAATAATCAATACTCAACAATTCTGCCTGACTTGCTGAGAAGGTGGGGGTGAAGAGCTAAAACAAACACAAGGTCATGGACTAAAAATAACCTATTTTTGGAGGGAAGTATTTCTCAACCATAACCCTGCACCTCCGTGGACAACCACCGTCTCAACTACCAAATTTCCTGGGGGAAGCACTGGTTTGAACTGGCTGTTGATTTCTTCTCACAAAATGACCTTCTTGATCAAAAGCAGACAGGTTTTTTAAACGCCCACTCCACTGAAACAGCTCTGTTGTCCGCGACAGAAACCGAAAGTGCAGCGAAAGCTGAGAAACAAAGTATAATTCTTATCTTGCTGGCTATATCAGCAGCCTATGACATGGTAAGCTACCACATCCTGCTGTCTGTAGTCTGCAGCATGGCCATTTCAGCCATAACGCATTCTTCATTTAAATACCACTGGTCACCCCCGACTGGTGTGTCATGAAAACGACGGAATTTTACAGTTATAGTAACGATTACAGTTAGGTATTACGGCAAATGCTTTTCTCCAAATCAATTTACAACAATGGGAAAAGAATAATAGACAGCCAGTTACATTAGAAATACATTAGACACAATACAGCTTAAACACCATCACTACCACTTCTGAGTATTAAACAAGACTTTGATACAAAATCTATACGATCAGAGAATGTAATCTGGTCATCTATTAAAACACCAGTTTTATCTTAATGTAGATGAATGAAGATAGAAGTCAAGTGTGAGAAAGCCATATTGGCTGAAAATACACAAGCTCCGTTTTTCAAAAGATTAAAATGAAAATGATCCTTCATTCAGATCGAAATATTGCTGAGGGAGGCAGGCAGGCAGGCAGACATCCAAGCAGAAATTGTGGAACCGTGTGAGGGGAAGGGACACTAGGCTACAGCTGTGCATCATCTGCATAGTCATGGCAGGAGAACGGATAATGTGGGTGATATAAACAAAAAAAAGAAATGAACCCAAGTACAGAAGTATACTATCACAACGTTGCTGAGGTTTTTACATATTGGACTGTTCAGGCCTGATCTGACTGACTCAATGACTCATCAAGTCTCAAGATCTGTATGTGTCAGAGACGGCAGCTGATTCTAAATGTCAAAATGATGCTTCACATGTACGGAATGTACCTGTCTCTGATGTTTATGTGGGGAAAAGTGTCTAAGAGGGTGCATGTGTGTAAAAGACAGTGTATTTGTGTGTGTGTGTGTGTGTGTGTGTGTGTGTGTGTGTGTGTGTGTGTGTGTGTGTGTGTGTGTGTGTGTGTGTGTGTGTGTATGTGTGTGTGAGTGTAAGACAGAGACAGACAGACAGAGAGAGAGTGAGAGAAAAAATAAGAGAGACAGAAAGCCGGAGATCGATCTATCTGTGGTTGTAGAAAATTTCCAAGAAAGACCTTTTCCTGGCCCTCGTTCTGCCTCTGTGAGCGGCGAGCCATTAGCTCCTGTCTCTCCTGCTGCAGCTTCTCCAGAGTGGCCGCCAATGGGGACATCTGCTCCCTGGCTTCCTGTGGCCATACAGATACATACAGATATATAACATCCACATACAAGTAGATACATACACACATATAACATCCATATACAGATACATACACATATAACATCCACATACAGATACATACACATATGTAATATCCACATACAGATACATACACACACCTACACACAGATACATAGATACATACACACACATAGCACTCACACAGATACGAACACACACACCGCAGTCACACACAGATACAAACAAACATGTAACACTCCCACACAACAGATACATACACACATTAAAATTTACTTACACAGTTCAAGCACACACAAGCACCATCAATTTCTACAATCACAGTAGACATATACAGACAAATGTGGATGCCTGATCATTAAATGGACTACACTGACTGTAATAACATTATATTTCAATAGATACTATTAAGGGGTACTTTAAATACAGTGTTAAGTACAAGAGTGGAGCGTCAACTCTTATCCTGGATGCTCCTCGTCTAATGTTTCTATGGGAATTTGTAGAGCATTCATAAGGTCAAACACTGTTGTGGAACGATAAGGCCTGTTTCGCAATCTCTCTTGCAGTTCATCCCAAAGGAGGTGAGTGATCTGTGTGGTCCAGTCAAGTTCTTTCACATCCTTCAAGCAGTTTCACATCACACTATCACTTAATAACCCTTGCTTTGTGTGTCGAGGCACAGTCATGTTGGAATAGAAAAGGATCTTCCCCAAACTGCTGCAACAAAGTTGGGAGCATATCACACTGTCCAAAATGTCTTGGTCTGCTGAAGTATTAAGACTGATCTTTACTGGGGATAAGGGACCTAGCCCAAATCCTGGAAACCTGTTTGGGAAAGACCGTTTTCTATTTCCATTATTGACATTGACATTATTGACTGTTCTAAATGTATTACTCACACCGCGTCCTAACTGAACGCAATGCGACCGACCGACGCTGCGTTGCACTGCACATTTTTCATGTCCTCACTGCCTTCGTTTGTTACGTCATGTTCCGTAATCGCGTGTGTATTTATCCTTTAAAATGGCAACGGTATTTTGCTCCGATGCGATGCGTCAAAAACAGAAACAGACCAAGCGACAAAACCACTTTCAAAATGTCGGGTCGCACGCTTACTGTCGCGCGATGTCACATGGCATTCAGTTAGGACAGTCCAACAGAAAATAATGGAATGTAATGTATTTTGATGGTCGCTGTCGCTCGCATCGCGTTCAGTTAGGACACGGTGTCAGGCTGCTGTGCACTCTCTTTTGGTTCACACAGGGTCATACCTTTATTTCTCTGGTGAGTGCCTGGATGTCGGTAGTGAACTCCACACACTGCTCCTCCAGCTGTTTCTGTTTCTGCATGTTGCTGCTGATCTGCAGCTTCTCGGCCCTGATCTCGTTCACGTTACTCTTCAGCGTGTGGATCTGCTCCTGCTGGTCCTGAATCAGCTTGCGCTTCAGCTCCATCTTGCTTGACGCTTTGGTCAAGGAAAGAAAAGGAAAAATAGCAAAGAAACTTGTCTCAGAAAGCTTGTAACACTCCTTTGGCGAAAAAGGATGCTTCAAAACCCCAGGCGGGTCACTGTTTGTGTCCTTAATTCTTGTTAAAGGGCTAAAAACTCTGGAACCTTTGATCATTTCAAATTTTCAACAATAATTCCACAGAAAACTGATGCAGTGACATTTTGAAAATGTACCACGTTTTCCAAAACTGTTTCAGTTGAAGCATACTACAGGACAACTTGAAAAATGAAACCGAGAAAAATCGGAGAAAAAACAGAAACAATTGGAGCGCATACTGTACAGACACCCAGGTGCCGTGGCAGACTTACTGGTGTCCAGCCTGTGCTGGGCCTCCTGCTTCTCCTGGCTGACCTGCTGCATGGTGCGGGACAGGTCCACTCCCTGAAGCTTGGCAGCATGCTGAGCTATCCTCCTTTCCACGTCCTTTAGGTCCATCTGCAAACCAATCACACAGTCACTAAATGATTAGGAATAATAGTAACAATAACAACAACAACAATAATAATACATTTAACTCATATAGCACCTTTCCCAAACTTTAGGTTGCAACAGATGAAGACAGACAGACAGACAGACAGACAGACAGACAGACAGACAGACAGACCGACACAACCAGAAAAAAACACCAGAGGAAACAGTCAAATAGAGACAGACAATGAGCCCTTCATAATAAAAAACAAAAAAAAACAGTGGCTCAATAACTTGTCTCATGATGTCAAAATGTGAACAGCATGATAAAGGAGGACTTTAAGGAGGTTTAGGAGGTTTAAATTCTAATTGAACAAGGGAATGTTTTGGGCAATTTGTGGATCAAAAATCCTTGTTAAAGAATAGCAAGATGTGCAAAAAGTCTTGAAGCTTTGTAAGTGCAGGGATTGACAAAATATAAAAATATTTTTACATTTGACAAAGATATGCTCTGTTTTTTTCCTGTTTTCAATCTATGCAATGAGTCAACTCAAAACCATGACTATTTTCCATTTCCACAAGCTCATCAAATGCAATGGCACAAATAAAACCTGAGCTGAGCAAACGTCATTGTATTATATGAACTTATATAATTTATGTACTTATTTTATTTTGGTTCTAATACATGTCAAGCACTTGATCCAAAATCTAAGCATTCTTTAAACCTTAATAACACTGTACAGTATGTACAACAACCCAGGCCTCAGCTGGGTAGTTGCATCTTTCTAAACAGACGTCATGACTAAGTCACAAGAAAGTCCAAGAAAGGTGTTACACCCTATTTTAGGTGACTGAAATAAACATCAGAAGCAACATACTTATCTATACAATCAGTGTTACTTCTCACATACATACAGTACATTATGAAAGGTCAACATGATATCAAAACAAATATCATCACATTACTGCTATACTCATCTGCTTGCATTGTGTTTGAGGTGTTAGGTTTTTTTTTTGCTAGTCGATCACTCACCAAGTAGCGATCCATGAGGGAGATGTCGGACTGACACGCCTTGGCGGTGTCCTCTTTGGACATTAGCAGGGACAGCTGCGTCTCCTGCTCCTCGATGTCCCCCTTAAGCCGCTCGATGTCCCTGTTGACGCTTTGGAGTTTGTTCCGCAGTGCGGGAAGCTCCTTTTCCTGCAGATCAGTGATGGACTCCCTGTGGAGACATGGGAAATGTCATGGGAATTTTTTACTTTGGTTGTTCATTTGTTTAATGTGTTCGTTTCAGAGGACAAGACATTGAACTGCATGAATGTGAATAAAAACTGTAAAAAAAAAAACAATAGGTGTAATGTTTTTGCTAGTAGTGTACAAAGCAGGCCAAAATTAACTTGCTTCTAAAAATGTTTAATTTCCTTACCTAAGCCTGACCAGCATGTAATGAAGTTGCTATGGACTACTGCCACCTAGTGGTGACACTGTAAAGGCTTCTAAGGAGGGCAGACAGCCTTGGCCAAAGGTGACGACTGAAATAGGTTATCCACCACTTCTTAAATTAGTTTAACATAAAATGACAACCTAAACCAACTTATTCAACACTTTGTGTTGGGGTGACATACAGAAGAACAGACTTACATGTATAACAGACATACACAAAAGAATATGTCTGTGAAGTATATGTCTGATTTCATCTTTTATGCTTTTATATTGTCCTTTGCTTTTATTTTTGTTAAGCACATTGAACTGCCTTTGTGTATGAAATGCACTATACAAATACACTTGACTTGACTTGACGATTTTCATTCATCCAGGTCATGGTAGTCAAAAGAGGCTAAGTTGTAAGCAACTGGGTGGACGGGTGACTCACGTGACCCTTTGTCATATAGTCTACAGCTTCACCTCCAGTGCTCCAGAGATATAGCTCCTGGTTCCCCTATCATCTGGCTACAACTGAGGCCTTTTGGATAAAGTTTAAAATGTCCAGTCCAAGTCCAGTTGCTTACACCTTAGCTCCTTAACTCCTTTGACTACACAAAATAATAGGCATTTAAACAAATCGCAACATGTACTAAAGGTGGCAGACTCATTGGACATTTGGGCTGATTGGTAATTTGGGCTGAGCCATAACCAGTGACTTCCACGGCGTGCCCACAGCTGGCTGCTGGCTGCCCACCTGACAGGCTTGAGGGCGATCATGTCATCACGCTTGCGCTCCTTCCTCCGCAGGTCCTGCTCCGTGTTGCGCAGTTTGTCGGGCACCAGGCGCAGCTTAGACTGCATGTCGTTGATGACCTCCTGCAGGTCGCTGTCGGTCGAGAAGATGCGCTGGCACACGGGGCAGCACGGCTCGGCCTCCTCGGGCTGGGTCAGCTGGCTGATGAACTGGCTGTACACGGCTGTAGCACCCGCCAGCATGGCTGTCCACAAACACACACATGGATGAACTCAATGAGGCGCATTTGTTATGGTATGATATACACATAAATGACCATCAATTAATTATGATATGTACATATATTAACATCTATGTACTAATTTAACATAACATACAGACAACACACACACACACACACACACAAGCAGAAAAGTTTGGCCAAGCTCCATATACAGCCCTTTTGTGTCTTTGCTCTGGTAATATTCTATTCTATTATATTCTACACATGGTCCCTTTGTGTGTTTGATCTGCCAATATTCTATTCTATTCTATTCTACACATGGTCCCTTTGTGTGTTTGTTGTACCATGACCATCAAGCAGCATTACAAATCAAAACGTACCTCTCTGCTTGGAGCTCTTCTCTATGTCCTCCTGGAGCTTGTTGAGGTCGGCCTGCAGGTCCTGGCTGCCACACACACTGAAGAGCTTCTCCTCGTCTCTGGTCAACTGCTGCTCCTTCTGACGGATCTCGGCTGTACAGTGGCTCTTGTTCTGCTCTCCCGAGGCCAAGTCCTTGCTACACACACACGCACACACACACACACACACACACACACACACACACACACACACACACACACACACACAGTAAGAGATGCTTAAGTGACGGAGGCTAGAGCAGTTTTACAATCACACATGCTTGACATCAGCAAACGTACGTGTGTTAACGTTACTTACTATTATATACCTGATCAGAATTTAGACAATTTTGCGCCAATATCTTGTCTTGAGAGGACTTGGAAGTCATATTCTGACTTCTGAAAGCAGGGCGATTAAATCAATGAGGTGTTGTGATTTATTTTCACGGTTTAGTTTGGTTCCCCATTGTGACGCGTTCTTTGAAATGTCAATTCATTAACACCTGTGAAGTAGTGCCTGTTTTCCGACTGTACTTCAACTAGTTATTAATGCGCCAAAATTTGTGGCGAACTTGAAATGAACTGTAAAGATATGACTGCTTCAGCAAATATACAAAGTATGGAAGTATACAAAGTACCAACATGGTGAATGCATCTGAGATCAATTTTTGGTGCTGCCACGCTGCAGGACACTTTACTAAAGTGATTTGCTAAACTGTGCTCAACTGAACACAACAGGTGGCCGCAATAGCACCTCACAGGTACATTAAGTTTCTATTATACGAACGCTGTACCGTCCATTATCCTAATACTAGTGTAGTACTTCTGACCATTCACCATACTCAGGTATGGTATGAATGGCATAGTGTGAATACACCCTGAATCTGAATACTAAATAAAACAGCAAGTTGAGAGAGTTGAGATTCTTAGCTCCGGTTACTTAAACAGCCAAAAAATAATCTCAAAATGCATCTTGTGGTTGTAAGATCTACTCAACCAGGATGCTAAAAAAAGGCTGCCTTTTTACGTGGAAGGCTCTACTTTTAACACCCACTAACCATCAACATGCAACCACTTACTGGCATACAGATGATACAGAGATGTTTTGATTAGAAAAATGTAAAAAAAACTTCAGCTTCTGACAATTGATTCTCCATGAATGAAAGATGTGATAGATAATATGTTATACTTTGTAAAAAAAAGTTACACCACAGCTTGGTTACATTTCCCACTGTAATGCGTTCTTTAGAAAATCCGTTAATTTTTATATATATATGCACACCTATGAAGTAGTCCCCGTTTTCCGACCGTATTACACTTGTGTATGAATATGCTAAGTTAATGATGAATTGTACATAAAAAGTAAAGATGTGACGGCTTTAGCAAATGACAAGCGGATGGAAGTACACAGAGTAGCAACATGTTATATGTCTGGGATTGATTTTTAGTGCCAACATGCTGCATTTGGACTCCCAAGCAATGTGATTTTGCTAAGCTAGGTGTAACAGAACTTTGGGATGGCTAGATCAGTGGTTCTTAACCTTGTTGGAGGTACCGAACCCCACCAGTTTCATATGCTCATTCACCGAACCCTTCTTTATTAAAAAATAAAATAGGATTTTTTTATTGGTGCACAAAATGAACCGCGCATTAGCATCACCTTGTTCAAATAACAAAACCAACAGTGCATGCAAATCATGCAGATAGGACGCTGACTCCCATGATGAGTCATGTGTATCTTGACCTCTGCGGTGGAGGCTCCACCGAACCACTGAGACCGACTCACCGAAACGCTAGGGTTCGATCGAGCCCAGGTTAAGAACCACTGGGCTAGATTGACAACCAAGGCATGGAACTAGTATCTGATCCTTGGCCATAGCAACCACAGTTTTTCCCGTACATAGACCAATGTGTGGCGAGCAGCCACACAATCAACACCTGCTGCCACAAATTGATTCTCTGTCCCGCCCTCAATTCCATTTTTATAATATAATTATTGTTAATTCAACTCCGCCCAGAGAACTGACAAACCTGGACATTTACTCCTTTTAAAAAGTCCCAGAAAGTATATTGGTGTAAGCGTTAATATATTTACTAGGATAGTTTGCTGCACCTCTTGTTACCTGCAAAACACACAGCATCCCCAGGTTACCACCCCATCCTGCCCACCAGTTTCCACTAATCCATCAAACAGTAAAAGTCCATCAAAACCCACAACACAAAATGTATTAAAAGTTTCTTCTCCGGAGCCATTAAACCATACTAAACTCTGCATAGAAAGTACACCCACCTAATATAACACATTATAAATATATAATAAAAATCACCATGAAGCACTTTCTTCTGAATTGTGACTGATGATGTGGTATGACTCATTAGGATTTCAACTACCAATCCACTTATTATATCCCCGAAATGCGGAGCGTCGGGGATGTAATGGTTTTGCGTGCGCCGCCGCCGCCGCCGCCGCCGCCGCCGCGTCCGCCGCGTCCGCCGCGTCCGCCGCGTCCGCCGCGTCCGCCGCGTAAGGTCTTTCGTGTTAACGCGATAACTTTTGAACGGATGTTTGGATTTGTCCCAGATTTTTTGGGTGAATGCTCTAGGGCAGGTTCATGAACTGATTCGAGTTTGGAGGTCAACACTTTCAAGATGGCTGAATTCAAGATGGCCGAATTTTTGTTTGGCCCATAACTTCTGACTGGGTGGATGGATTTCTCCCAGATTTGGTGTGTTAATGCTCTAGGGTAGGTTCATGAACTTACTCGAGTTTGGAGGCCAACACTTTCAAGATGGCTGAATTCAAGATGGCTGAATTTTGGTTTGGCCCATAACTTCGGACCAGTTGGATGGATTTGTCCCAGATTTGGTGTTTCAATGTTCTAGGGTAGATTCATGAAATACAGTATGAATGTTGGGGGCTTTAAAGCATCGCGTTTCGGGGATATACCTTTAGCAGTCGAAGACGACTGCATAGGCCTAGTTATCCATATATCCATTACCCATATCAAAACCATCACCCCCGACGTCATGAGTTCGGTATCATTTTTCTTTTGTTTGTTCAGTTTGTTTGTGGCCATGCAGGCAGCAGGTCTTATAAGCACCGTTATTGAGTCTCACACACACACAGAACCATGAACACAGAGCTGCCCAGATGGTTCAGAAGCACAGTTTAGTTTATGCTGACAATGTTTTTTCAATTCAGTGTGTTTGTAACGGAGTAATCGGATATCTCATCACCTAGCATTAAACAGTAAGGAACTAAAATTACAATAGCCAGCCTTCAACCAACTGTAGCTAATAGGTAATGTAACATTACAAATGGGTAGTCTATGAAAATCATCACCTGGACATTATGAGTTTCATTATGATATGTGACGTATCAGAGATAATACCCAAGCCTGGGGATTTGATTTGGGATTCCTCAATTTTTCCTGTTTTTGGCCAAACATTCTTCCAAGTCTTATTAGAATCAAACCAAAATGTCAGCTTGATATCTTGTTTACGGCTCTTCAAATATGGATAGACGTGTCCTAAAAAGAATGCTAAAAATTCCAGTATTTCATAAGCACCACTTTTCTTTATACCCCATACCCAACATGGAAGAATGTTTGGATCAAAAAATCAGAAAAAAATGAGGACTATTGTGTCGGACCCGTTTCAACTGATATGGAATTAATAAATTAGCTCGCAACTAGAAGTTTGAGTTTATACCCAACGTATTTAACCGTCTTCCTCAGTAGCCCTTTACTGGTCCCAGGTGTGTGTGTGTGTGTGTGTGTGTGTGTGTGTGTGTGTGTGTGTGTGTGTGTGTGTGTGTGTGTGTGTGTGTCTGCTTTTTTGTGCTAGTTAAGCCAGGGCTCAGAGAAAACACATTTAGCACAATTGAAGAAAGAAGTAATAAACAATAACTGATAACTCTAAAGTGTTGTGAAATGAATGGGACTGAAGGTTTTGAGCATGATGAGAATAAAGTAGCAACTGCTGTTGGTGAGAGCTGCACTCTATGACCTTATCTACACACAATTCACTATCCCAAAATGTAAGGTTGTACAACCAAATCTTATGTGGAGCTATACAATTTTATTTTCAATTTCAAATTGTCAGTCAAAGGGGTGGGATATGATGACTGTACCGTATAAAAGGTCTACAGTTTTATGTCTATTCTTAATCTCTGATTATGAAAAAGAACAAAAGACAGGCACAAAGACACAAAAACATACATGCAAACACACACACAGACACTCACACTGCTGGACTTACTTTAGTTTGGCAAGTTTTTCTCGGGTGGAATTAATCTCCCTGGAGTTGGAGAAGATCCAGTCCTCGAGCTCTCTCTTGTTAGGGAAGTGGCCCATGAGAGCCACCAGCTCCTCGCTGTGCCTGGCTTTGATCTTTCTCACCTGCTCCTCCTTGTCCATCTGCGGAGGATGTTATCATCAGGCACATCATTTACGTACATTACATGAGTTACTGACTGAGATAGAGTGAGTCGCTAACCTCCTAACAGAAGAGTCACCTGGCTTCATTCCCCCAGCAAAAACAAAGCCACAGGGCTCTTCCATTAAAAGGTTTACCACCTGCTCTGAGTTAACATACCCAGGTAAGGGACTAAACCTGCTTTCTTTATTATCCCGCTGAACTTTGGACACATTCATATACCCCATATATGAACATGTCTTTGGTTTAATGTGTGTTGGTTAATGTGGTTTGTATTCAATGTGTGTTGGTACACACAATAAACAAAAAAAAAGCAAAGAAAAAGCTCCTGACTGCCTGGATGGCAGGAGCTGGCCCAACCTTGTCCTTCTTCAGCATGTCCATCTGGGTGCGGGCGGTGGTGTGTGTGTTGAGGTTGCTCATCTCCAGGTCCAGCTGCCTCTGCCTGCGGTCCAGTTCGGCCTTCTCCCTCTGGAGGTCCTCCAGCTCCGCACGCATGCTGTCCACAGATGAGCCACGCACTGCACTGTCCAGCTCGTGCTCCTGTTACACATGTCCGACACACACACACACACGCACGTGAACACGAACACACACGCACGCACACGAACACACACACACGCATGCACACACACATGGATGAAATCACATACAAGCATGGAAAGACGCAAGCACAGACACATGCTCAAACACTCAAACAGAGAATAGATTAACACTAGCACACAATAATATTGAATTAGTTTACAGCTACATGTTTATATCCTTTGCCAGCACCACCAGCTTATAAAAACTCCACATCAAATCTGCCCAGGCATGCAGAGGCAGGTTACTGCTGCATAGTTAGTTGACTTTCATAGTAAAATGTCCAAGACCCTTGCTCAAATTAGGCAAAAAGACTTTGCTGCCTAAATTACTGCTGTTGAATAGCTAGCAAGCTGTTTTGCAAGCCCCGAACACAGTCCTCTCCCCATCATGTAAGCACCAAGTTCCATTATCTTCTGCATCCACTGTAGACACCAAACGTGAGTCACGTGGATGCCACTCTCTCTGCGCCGGGGGCCTCACCGCTTTGGTCAGCTGGGCCTCCAGCTCGTGCAGGCGGCCAGAGGAGCCCTCCAGACGCTGCAGCTCCTGGTTGACGCTGCGCAGCTCCTGCTGCTTCTTGCTCTGGAGGTCCCGCTTCAGCTCGATGGTGCGCTCCAGGCCCGCCCGCTTGTCCCGCATCTCATCCACGCTCTGCTGCTTCTGGGCCTCGCGCTCCTGCAGGTCACTCTGGAGGAAGACACAGCGCAGCGTTACCATTGGGCCATTAAGTCTACTGGCGTGAAACACATAGGGACCTCATATACACTTGGGGTGCGCTTTTTAACAACATACCCACCACACATGACTACAGACTACACTCCACGGGTGGTGTAGGTGGAGGGTAGATGCGACTGCTTGTGCCACAGCAGCCCTCATTTATAATCATTGATTACTGATCATCAATCAATTAATCAGTCAATTATTGAATGGAATTATTCAATTGAATGGAATTATTGAACTAAACTTATACTAAAATCCATGGGCCCTGCCTTGGCCAATGCTACACTCCCTCACCAAGTTTCAGAATAAATCATTAGGTAGTTTTCCATTACAATGCTGGTACACAGATTACCAACAACACAAAAACATTATTAAAACATTAATTATTAAAACAAGAATTAAAACATGATTATTAATATTATTATTATTACTACTATTATTATTATTATTTCCTAACCGAGCTCGATGATAACTTGATAACAGGGGATGCACTCTTTATGGCGGTCTGTCAGCCTTACCAAGACCTGTTTAAGGGCCTGAGTCTCCTGCTCCTGCCTCTCCTCCACCTGCTGGTAGAAGCTCTGGATCTTGTGCCGGCTGAAGGGGGCTCGCTCGTAGCCCTCCAACTCCAGCGTGGAGGCCAGGGAGCGCACCTGGGCGTCACGGTTCTTCAGGTTCTGAGCGTGCCGATCAGCCTCCAGCTGAAGACGACCTTGGAGAAGAGGGGGAAAAAACAAGAATAAAATTGGGACGAAAACTTTAATGTAAAGGGAAACTTCCCTTTACATTAAAAAAAGAAAAGTCAAGTCAAGTCAGGTTTATTTGTATAGCGCATTTCATACACAAAGGCAGTTCATTGTGCTTAACAAAAATAAAAGCAAAGGACAAAATAAAAGCATAAAAAATAAAAGATAGAATGAGTGTAAAATATGTATAAGATAATTAAACAAAATCACTATAAAAGAAAAAAGAAACTCATACCTGATATGTGCTAGTGAAAGTATTGAAAGTTTAGAATTCAATTTGCTGACTAAATACTTTTTTAGTTTTAATTTGAGTTATGATCTCCGTCTTAGAAGTAGCCTAATGCAGCAGTAAGTCAAGAACTGCCATTCCAAACAGAAATCTGGCGAAAAAATGAAACACTACTATTTGATTATTTCATCACTGTCACTTTTCATAGCGCTTGTATGACTTATACGCTGTCTGTCAGGCAACTGGTTGATGTTAGCTGGTTTTATATTCTTACTAACGTCATATCCTTATGTCAGCTATCGTCATATCCTCAACTATCTTTAAAGCCTGTTCCAAACAAACAGTCATGGAGGTTGGCTTAACTCCCTAGTCATATCTAATAAGGGCACGTCCCTATCAGTGCAGGGAGTCATCAAGTTACTAGAACTGTGATCTAGAGAAGACAGGAAGTCTGTTTTACGCCCTTTCCTCTTTAGTGAAAAATGTTCAGGTGTTTCTGAGTACCCTGCTCCACCAGCAGCTCTGACTTGGTGTTGGTCAGCCGTTGGCACTCGCGTCCTGCTCGGTGAAGCTCGTTCTGCTGATCTCCCAGCCGCCGCTCCTTCTCCTTCACTAGCCGCTGGTGATTCTCATACATGTCCTGCAGCTCTCTGTCCGACCCCTGAAACATCTGCACATACACATACATACATACATGCAAAGGAGCGTATTAATGGATGGCCACACATACACTCACACAGACACAGACACATACAGATACGCACAAACAGACACACAGACACAGACACCGACAGACACACACACAGACACACACACACACACACACACACACACACACACACACACACACACACAGGCACACGCACACGCACACGCACACACACACACATTAATACAGTCCACCACCTTTAAAACTAAATTAGATTGTGGTGACTACAATACAGCTACTGTATAACCATATTCTACAAACAACATAAAACTCTACAGAACACAAACTTTAAATGTTTGCTCACATCCAATGTACACCACCACTGACTAAAAACAAGAACCTAAGGGATGCAGTGTGGACAGGTGCTGGCTTAAGCGGATTTAGAGTGACATCACCTGCTCCATCTTCTCCTCCAGCTCCATGTTGTCTTCCTCCATCTGTTTCTTCCTGCTCTCCAGAGCCCGGATGTTATTGTCCAGTGACATCACTTTGCCCAGCTTGTCGTCGATCTCAAGCTGCTGGTTCTGATGGTCAAAAGGGGAAGAAAGGTGGATACTTTTGTGGACCATGCGTCAGTGTCATCTTACTGCAGTACAGCAGACCTGGGTTCAGAGAAGCATTGCCTGTAACTGCCAAAACTCCAAATGTCAAGCAGAGAGAATTTCCAAAACAAGTTGACTTAGTATCAAGACACTGGAGCAAAAAAGTCATCAGAGGGATCATGTGTCATATTTACTACTTGTTACAATTACTCAGCACGCAGCATTACACAGGAGAAAACACAGTGAACAGAACAGTTGGTGTGACTGTGGTCGGGTTGTCTATTGGGTGGAGGAGCATATGTGACTGCTGTCAGACTGCTCGTGGAGTGGAGCAGTTAATGTGTAAGTGTTGTAAGTCTGTCCATTTGGGGGGGTGGGGAGGGGTGTGTGGTTCGGACACACTCGCGCGCGCACACACACACTCTGCCTCACCTCCAGAGGAGTGATCTGGTTGTTGATGCGTTCCACGCTGTCTTTGGAGGCGGCCAGCTGCTCCTCCTTGCTGGCCAATAGGTCACGGATCTCCTGCGCCTTCTCCTTGTTCTGCTTCAGGTACTGCAGCTCCGTCTGGCACTCGCGCACGACGGATGCCTGCTTCAGCCGCAGCTGCCTGAGCGTCTCCAGCACCTTGATGTACCTGCGGGGGGAACGGAAAGTAGAAATGGAGTCTGTGCCTATTTCTTATTACAGTTCCACCTGGTGCGAAACAGTTCAGACTCAAGGAAGGTGGAGATCGCACACAGCTGATTAGTTTCCCTTTTTTGGTATGGCCTATATTGTTTTGGTAATTGATTTAAATACAAACTTCTGAAACTATTTAGCTTCTTTGTGTAATCTCCACCTTTCTTGAATCTGTAGGAGCATGGACATGTTCCCCAGCACAGGCTTATAAGATAAGGGGTAAGGTCCAGCTAAAAGTTTACATGGCGTGTGTGTGTGTGTGTGTGTGTGTGTGTGTGTGTGTGTGTGTGTGTATATATATATATATATATATATATATATATATATATATATATATATATGTATTATCCCCCCCCCCCCCCCCCCCCACCTTAACTGCCAGGCCAGCACTGCCCGATATACAATCTACGTATATACAAAATTAAGGCAAAAAAATTGGCTGAGGAGTCCAATTTCAATTTAAAGTAAAAATAAAGCTATTTTATCCCCAAGCCCCAAATAAAAATAATGTGCTTTCAAAACTACTGAAAACAACTTATGAGTGAGTGACCCACCACTCATTGAAATTTGTGTCATCTGAAGTGAGATGATCCAAACACCAGAGAGCACCTATATAAAAGTGCATTTACTTGACATTTAAAGCCCTGCGGCTCCTCTACACACTCAAGACCTGCTACTGGCAAGAGTGTGCATGTGCTGACTTAACTGAAGATCAGAACAAGATGATCAGATCACATCATCACATGTTGCACACAGCTCCTCTTATCACAGTTTTCCTTTACTTTCATTTCAAATGACGCAGATAAAGTTGGTTTGAGCAATCATCTGAACAGTTTCCAAAGATTTCATAAGAAAGAAAAAAAGCAAGCATACTTTGTGGCTGCGAATATATCATCAAACTTCTGCTTCAGGGCTTTCCCTTCACTGAGGGGCCAGTTGGAGTCCTCCTGGTGGCAGAAGATGACGTTGTTGATAACGGCTTTGGAGACCCCGAGCGCGGCCACCATCTCACGGTCCATCTCTGCGCACTTGGAGCTGATGCTGATTTTCTCTCCATGTCTGAGAACAGAACAGAACACCACACACATCAGTGGGAGAGCTGAGAACTGAAAATGTCTAGGAAGAATATGTTATACGTTTTCACTTCAGAGTATAATAAACCGTGTTGTCAACATTTGATCGGTAGTGTATGTAAAAGAAAAACCACACATTTCAGTGGCACCACACACTTCAGAAGGGAAATGTCTAGAGGATTATACAACTAAACCTAGTGCCATTTAGAGAACCTCGTTTTATTATGAATGTGCGAGGCTTTCACAAGCAGCAATGCTTGCCACTAGACTTGCTCTCTAAAATGTGCTTGTCCTAGCTGTACCAAGAGTGTTACCCGTCATGCATTTCACAGACAGAATTAAACAAACAGGCTTATTTTTGTATAATATTGTACTATTATTTTTTGCTTGCTACAAATTTTATTCACATTTTTTTTTTTCAATTTTTTCATAAATCTGCTGACTAAGTTAATCTGCATGTGGCCTTCTCTTGGTATGCTCTATGCCAAAGCATGCATGACAAGGGCCAGTAACACCTTACTTTACGCCTTACCTTATGGTATCAACTGGCAGACATAAGTACTGTAATCCGATTTTCCATTATTATTGGTAGTCAGAAAGACTTGACAATCCTTTCCATCACAGTAGCAATTTCTATTGACCAAAGTGGCCCTGGTAGACCAATGTGAGGACAGGTACATCGGCTTATTAGTGAAAATTAACCTGTAGACACCCCATCAAGCACACTACACCCTTCAGCAGAAGACAAAGAGGACCCATGGTGTCACTAGACTTACTTCATCCTGGTGATGACGCCCTCCAGCGTTTTGAACTCCATCTTTTTCCGCCTCTGTGAGCACATCATGGAGCGCTGCACGGCCACAAACTCGCCGTTCACGTCCCGGAACTGCAGGCGGATCTGGGCTCGCACATCGGTCTCCTGTGCGTCCTACACCACACAGAGAGTAACGCAGGTCACCAATCACAACTGCCTGAATGCAGCATCATGCCATACATACTTAAACGTAATGCTTAAGCTCAACATCATCCTTTTAAGCTCTCCTGACCAAGCAACATAGCCCTCAATCTGGTCATTGATAAGTTGGAAAACAAAAGTCGAGGTCAACCGAAGCCTTAGTAGAGTTCCCTAAAGAAGTACTGTGATGGAATACTGAGAGGAGATACTATAGTGGTGCTAGCCTGGAGCTAGCCAGGACTTTGCCCCCTAACCCACCTTCAAGAATACAGAAGTCATATGTACCTCATCTCCCCATTCCTAATTACCTCTCTCTGTTTGGTTTCGGGTAACTCATACACATTTACTCACTGACAACTGCTATTGTTATTACTACTACATCCTTTAAGCAGTATAACAAAGACCTTGTAAATGTTAACTGACTAAGAAAACTGCTTATGTTGGGTCTTCGTCTTACCTTGGGATCGTGAACAAAGTTTGCACCCTTCGCTCCAGGAGGGAAATCACCTGAGGTGATGTACTTCAGGCACTCGATAATGGTCTGAAAAACAATGTGGAAATGAAATAGACTTGTTGATTACATATGGGGGATTGGGAGTCATCATTTGGCTAGTACCATATTAGTTACCGTCTATGCTGAGCGAGCTGAGTACCCTATCAGTTGCTGACTATGCACTGTTTATGTTCAGGGCTAGTAAGCAAGTCAACTCACAACACAATAAAAATACAAAGGATGCCATAGATATACAATAATACTACTAAATTCCAACTATTTAAGACACATCAACCCATCACCCATCACTGGCCATGTGTTCATACTAATTATATGGACAGCTCCACAGAAAGTAGATTTTTTTTGTCACATCCATAATGATGATAAAATGCCGTGGCATTTGTTTAATGTCAATAATAACGTGACATTTGAGCACTTGCTATTTTTGGCTGTGGAACTTACATAACTGAAATAATATTATATTTACTCATGTTATGTCATATTCATAACATGGGAAATAAGTTAGTTACATATATATGTAAAATGTACCGTTTTGCCTGCTCCGTTGGGTCCGACCAGGACAGTCATGGGCGTGAAGAATGTGATGACCTGCTTGTCTTTGTCCTGCACCCCAAAACTCCTGACCCCCAGGATGCTCATCTTCTCGATCTTCGACATCTTTGGAATGTTTCTTCAGCCCTATCAGGCTGAGACTGCTGCAAAGGGTGACACATTTTACATGAGTACTGAAGCACTCTACTACATTATATTTACAGACTTCCTATTACGTCTGGCACATACTAGCTATAATTTAATCCATGCCCAATATCACTGCAGGAAAATGGAGGAGATAATGACATACAATTACCAGTCTTTTTTACCAAAACATATTACCGTCCACTTCTCCTGTATCAGCCTGTGAATGCTTACAAATGGACGGTGAACAGGCACATTTTCAACATTGTCCTGATGTCTATATAGGGCTATCATCAGAAGCACATTGAAGAGGACTAGCTGCCTCATAGTAGCACACCTCAAAAGTGTAAAATGTTGTCTGCATTGCTTTAACAGAGCACTCGCCACTTCAACTGTCCACTTCCAAATCCAACCCCTAATCCAGAACCTTTAATGATTTAGTTTATCATCTGATTTAAATAACCAGCCTTTGGTTACCCAACATATGCCTTTAAACAGAGTTTCAGATACTAAACACGTATTGTCTCTTTATAAAACAGGGACGATAATCTGCCACCGCTTAAATAAGGACAAAAGAATGACGCAGGAACGACACAAATTTACCTGTGTAATCTACTAAAACAAAATTGACGTCTTCATACACTGTCACCTGTGATTCATACGTCGTTTACAAGTACTGCAACGCTGCCGGCACGTAGTGCACTTCGTAACGTGAAAGCAAACATTAGTGAGGACTTCGGTGTGGTTAGTGGTTACTCTATAAGTTTTCCAAACGTCCAGGCAGCATTAAACAAGAGGGCCAACTTAAACGACCACCATGTTGAGAGACTAAGGGGAACAGTAGGTTGATTGACAAAGGTGTCGGTGTTTTTTCCTCCCTCTTTTCAGGGTAGTAAAGTGTGTGAGCTGCTAGGGTATCTGAAGTGAAACTCACGTAAGGTTAGCAAGCTGAGTTAGCGATTGCTGACCGACAATTAACAATACTCAGCTAGTACAACAAAACTTTTATCTAAAACAACCCTCCCGCTCACATGGACCTGGACGAAATTGACGTTGTATGTGAGCAGTGTAGCAACCTCCTCGACAGAGCATGGTAAACAGATTTGGTGGCCAGCATGCCAGACTCCTACATTGTGTTGGCTTGAATGGCACTTCGTTAGCCGGGTAATGTTAGCATTTTAGCACCAGCATAATTGATCATTGATATTTACTGTACTAAGTTGAATTACATCTTTCGAATAGGAATATGCATAAGTAAAATCAACATGCTGATCCGAATTCTGCTTTTTGTGAATAGCCTACCCGCTTCGGACTGAAGGCAAATAATTCAGGAACAGGTTACTACTTGGCGCGTACTGAGTGAAGTCACTGACGGGAAACCTTGCGCAAGCGTACAAAACGAGGGGGCGTGATAGATTAACCTACAAGTCAAATGTTGGAGAAGTCTGCTACAGAGTGAAGTTTGGTCATCTAAAGGTAACTTTAGACACTTTTTTTCTGACGTGGTCATGCCGTGTTATTTATCTTTCCGCACTAGGGGGAAACAGATAAACTAAAACCATTCGTAAACATTAAGCGCAGCTTGCAATTAAACCTGTGAATCAGGTAAGTTTACATAATTGAAAAGAAAGTCAGCCAAACTGATGAACCACCGCAAAAGTTAATACATAGATCCATAATGAATCAAACAATGGGTTATCACATGTGAAAGAGCTACCCTGATCATTAGCATCCTTTTAATGAATAGTGTGGATACTCCAAGTAGTCTCCAAAGCATCAGAAAAGACAGCCAAGACTGTCATACAATCCTACACCTCCCTTCAAACTAAATTTCATCATTTTCAATCTGGTATCACTTTCCTAGCTGCATTTAAAAGGTATCTCATTATGCCAAGAAAATCAAATACACAATAGCTCCTCCTGTTTCTTTTCCCACACTGTAAATTGTCCATTCTAAACTCCAGGCCCTGCAGTACATCAGAGGCTCATCATGCTGAAACACCTTGTGGTTCTTCTGGCTCTTGTACACTTTTCAACAGCTGAAGACACAATAAAAGAAATACTTTACCATCTAAGGGAACTTCGTGATCAGCAGCATCTTCTCACCTTTGTGAGTAAGCAATTTTTGTTAATATGTTTATGTTCGTTATAATGGCTGTACATTCAGTGTGTTTGCATAGGCTATCCATTATACCAACTCTAATGTCCCGCATGCAGCAACAGGGGCTGTTGCTTAACCAACATTCTGGGGCCTATAAAAGAATCTAATTTCGTACCGCCCCCATACTTCGTCATCCAGGATTTGCGTTAGCAAGTCCATAAAAATATTTGTTGCACTGCCATTAAACATGCCACATGTGCATGGGGTATTTACAAAACTGTGGCAGTGGGTCTTTTTGCGCAATGGTAGTGGTAGCTGCTTGCCTTCAAATGTTTGTTAGGCATTAAAACTGGTATGGTGAAGATCCTTGTCTTTAGGGTTTGTGCTAAAGATTCAAGTTTCAGAGAATGTAAACATTCTGTTAATGTTGTTTTTTTGTTTGATTTGGTTTTTTTTGTTAAATAGCATGTCAAACTTAAAATTTACTGTAGATCAGCACAAAGACAACACCTTCTTGTGGTGGTTTTATTGTCGTGGTTTGCTTCCTGTGCTGATAAAAGGTGCCTGCGCACATGTTTTTACAGTAAATATACAGCATTTTTACAGCTGCTACAAAGTATGTGGCAGTGTCATATTTTGCCATTTTCTTTTCTTCTGTATGCCAATACTATACAACACAATGATAATGGATGTGATGGTTTAATTTCAGTTTATTGTACACTGAGTGACAAAGCTTTGTTCTCTTGTCTGTAGGTTTTAGAGAGCTCCTACTATCCTGGTGTAAGAATCCACTGGAATCTGGTAATAGCAGTTTTAAAGCACATTATCAATGTAAGCAATACACCATGTGAGGCTGGGGGTGATGCTGGTTTTACCATGGCTAAGGGGTGTTGTTAGGCACGACGCGAAGTGGCATGCCATTAGACCCCCTTAGTCATAGTTACCCCTGGCCTTCAGTGGTTTATTGCTTTTCTAAACTTGTTACCACATTACATAATTTCATAAAAGCAAGACAAATTCAGGCAATCAAAATTTTAAAAACCGAACAAGCAGTTTTAGAAGGTCAAACTATGTATTTTAAAGGCCATGCCTCTCAACAACACACACACACCAAAAACATTGTCTCCTCTTTGACAGATCCAGTGCAAAGTGGTTGTTGCATATGAGCTGTTGAAGACATTAGACCATGTTAAAGTAACATCTTCTCCCAGTACACAAAGACTTTGGGACACTGTGAGAAAATTGCAAATTAATATTGAAGGACTGCTGGAAGGGGGTCAATCAAAAGGCACTACTACCGTGAGTATCTTTTAATGAGATCCTTGTTTAAAAGAAACTGCAGATTATGACAAAGTAGTCCAATAAATATGTTTGTTTTGTGATGTCCTCTTATTGATAAAAAATACACCCTACTTTTCCCTTTTTAAGGCAGAGGAGGACTGTGCCAAAGAAAAAATCATGTTTATCAAGACCAACAGCATGACAAACTCAGTATTCATAGATCATTATATAAAGTTCTTCCAAGACTGGCTGGCAAATATATCATGAGCTTGAGTTATGCTAATCTGCACAACTAAAATTATGATTATTATGAACTGATCTTATCTTCGATAAGTGTCTCCAACAATTCATTTTCATGATACAGTTGATTATTTCTGATAGTCATAAGTATGATGAAAGGAATTCTTTTCATTTTACTCTGTCTGGAAGCTGTTTTATTTTTTTGTGATTTTACAGCTTTATTGAACTGTATTTTGGAAACTTTTCAACTGTTGTGATTATGAAATCACATCTTTTCAAGCATGCTGTGTTAGGTGGGATTTCTCCTTACTCAAATATTTCCAAATTTTTCTTTTAAAACAGAATTGTATAGAGTTAATCAAACAAAAAACTAAAATCATAAATTATGTCATTTTTTTGTTTTCCAACAATTGCATTGTTTTTGTGTTGAGTGTTTTTTTTATTTGTAAGTATTTATTTACAGTGAATTGTGTACATGCCAATGTAGGGGATGTCTCATCTGTGTAACATGTACCAAGAGCTGGATACTCAGTCTTCAAATTGTGGCTTGGATAGGTATGCCATGATGAGAATACCCCTAACTGACTGGACTTGGACTGGATCATGATAAGACTGTTACAAGTAGCTAAGCAACCTGTAACTTAACTGGGATGTTTGTGCATGATCATTGAGCTGCCTCAGAATTCAGGTTCTAGAATATTGTGATGGGGAGGAATCCCAGCAGGTGGCAGTATTGTTTTGACGTACCTGTCTCAAAGGTGGATTATGACCATTTACCTTGTCATTTGCTGTGCATGTAATAAATGGCAAAACCCACAAATGACTGCATATCACATTCTGGTAATCACCACAGAAGCAAAAACACGAATGGAGTTTCTTAATACGTATGTAGGACATATATTCATCCACTTCAGCTTTGATGCATATTAAAAAGGCAGCCACATTTAATGACCTAGAAACACAGTTTAATGAGCAATAGATTCTTTCTTTCTTTCTTTCTTTCTTTCTTTCTTATGTTTTATTTTCTTCACTTTCTTCATTCTCCTCCATCACATTTTGATACACATCACCTATGCTATTTATGTCACACTTATTTGCTTGTGCATGTGACACTCCTCTGAGTCACCAACAGAAGACCATCCTAAAATGCCAACACATGCATTGTAAACTGACATCTCATTCATTCCTTGTGGTAATGAATATATCTTTTTCAACCACTCTAATATTCAGTCAAACGTTTTCATATGAAATTGAAAGACACAAATCAGTTGTCATGGCATCGGAATTGTTTTTTCATCGCCCAGAGACCTCCGGCCAAGAGAATAGCGTTTGCAGCTCTAGGTGTACTCAAAAACTCCACTATGGGCTAGGCCAAAGATATTAAAGGAACATGTTTTCAATTATTTGACAGTTCATTTCATTCAGTTACTCAATTTTGAACTCTAAAGAGTTTTGAAAATAATCTTGCCTTTCGTCTCAGCAAATTTTTGTGATTTATTTCAAAGGTACCCAGTTATAGAAAGTTAACGCCCACCTCATCAGAAAAAAAAATCCCATTGTTCAGGGAGATAATATTAGTTATGTTATATAGGATTCTCTTTTGAAGCATCATGTCATTTCCCCTAGCTATTTTCCAGTTCTGCCTCGATTTCTTGGTTGGTTTGTCTTTATATATTTGTTTGTTTGACCTTGTTTGTTATGAACTTTAAATGGGTCTTTCACTCCTCTTAAAGCTGACTCACGGTACCAAGGTGCTGGCCTCCTCGGATCAAAAGCTTCTCTCAGTGGTATTATGGGAAATGAGAAACCCAATGGAGGGATGGGATGGGCCACCGCTGTCCTGAAAGTCACCTACAGTCCCCTCCAAAAGTATTGGAACAGGAAGGCAAATTCCCTTGTGTTTGTTGTTCACTGATGACATTTGGGTTTTAAAATCAAAAGATGAGTATGAGACAAGAACTCAGAATGTCAGCTTTTTTCCCTGTTATTTACATTTAGATTTGTTGAACAACTTAGGATATATCACCATTTTATTACACCACAGCAGTTTTAAAGGAACAAATAATCTTAAAGTAAATAACATTGATATTTTGGTGGCAAATAATAGCTGCTTCAAGTCAGCCCATCAACATCACCAAACTGTTGCATTCTTCATTTGTGATGCTATTCCAGGCTTTTACCGCAGCGTCTTTCAGTTCTTGTTTGTTTCAGGATGTTTCTCCCTTCAGGAGGTGAAATACATGCTCTATTTGCTTAAGGTCAGGTGATTGACTTGGCCAGTCTAAAACCGTACACTTTTTTCCCCTGATGAAGTCCAAGTTTTGCCAGGTTTTTTGTTGGCAGTGTGCTTTGGGTCATTGTCATGCTGCATGATAAAATTCCTCCTGATTAGTTTGTATGCATTTTTTCTGTAAATTGGCAGACAAAATGTTTCGGTACGCTTCAGAATTCATTCTGCTGCTAGCATCATCAATTACATCATCAATAAATGTCAGTGAGCCTGTTCCACAAGCGGCCATGCACGCCCAAGCCATGACCTTACCTCCACCACGCTTCACAGATAAACTTGTATGCTTCAGTTTCAGAAGCAGTTTCTTTCTTTCTCCACACTTTGGCCTTTCTATCACTTTGGTAGAGATTAATCTCGGTTTCATCAGTCCACAAGATTTTGTTCCAGAACTTTTGCGGCTCATCTCTGTACTTCTCTGCAAAATATAAAACTGGCCTTCTGATTCTTACTGCTGATGAGTGGTTTGCATCTTGTGGTATGGCCTCTATATTTCCGCTCTCTGAGTCTTCTTCGAACAGTGAATTGTGATACTTTTACCCCTTTACTGTGGAGGTCATTGGTGATGTGACTTACTGATGTTTTGGGGTGTTTCTTCACAGCTCTCACAATATGTCTGTCATCAACTACTGTTGTTTTCCTTGGCCAACCTGGTCGATGTCTGTTGCTCAGTACACCAGTAGTTTTTTTCTTTTGCAGGACATCCCAAATTGTTGTCCTTGCTATGCCCAATGTTTGTCGAATGGCTCTGATTGATTTTTACTTCTTTTCTCAGCTTCAAAATGGCTTGCTTTTCTCCCATAGACAGCTCTCTGACCTTCATGTTGGTTTTTAACAACAAATGCAGTCTTTATAGTTTTAAACCCAGGGCAAAAAGTAGACTAGTCACATAGAGCTATTTAATGTTTGAACAAGCAACCTTAAAGGCAACACCTGGTCAAGAAGAAACACCTATCAGTCACATGTTCCAATAGTTTTGCTCACTTGAAAAATGGTGAGTTCAAACAAAGGGTGGTATGTACTGAGTTGTGTAACACATCTAGATGTAAATACCACAAAATAAAAGCTGACATTCTGAACTTTTGTCTCATACTCATCTTCTGATCTTAAACCCAAATATCTTCAGTAAACAACAAAAGCAAGGGAATTTGTCTTGCTGTTCCAATACTTTTGGAGGGGACTGTAAAGAACACCCTCAGCTAAAGAACATGGGCTTTCTGCCAAAGAGGTCATGGCTGCCATTCATTTCCCACTTGGTGATCCTTATAGATGCTCTGTTTCGTTGTTGGTAAGCGAAAAAATGTGTGCCCAAACGTACATTAAACATGGGACTAACAGACTGTTCAAATGTCATACCCACTATGCTGTTCTGTCCTATGGAGAGATATTTTACCATAGCATTTACATTAAGATCTGATTGTGAACACAGACAAAGAGGACAAGGTAGAAGAGGAGTGGCCTGAGGGTAAGGCACAGCAATGGCAGGCATAGCAAATGCCCCCATTACTCACATTTCCTTATCAGGCCATGAAATCGGCCAAGCATCGGAGTAGACATCGTGATATTTACTCTTGGACTGGAGTATTCACAAAGTTCAGAGCACTGGCCGCAGTCCAGTTTCAGAAATCGTTGTGGCATCAAAAAGGGCTGACAAACAGCAGAGATGATGAGTTTTGGCTGGTAATAAGCCAAAGCTATTTGTCTTCTTTGAGGTATCATCAGTTTTACCTGAGTAGGGGCAGGGGGAGGGGGAAGGCCATACATCAAAGATGTTGTTCTGCAGTATGGCAGCACACCCACTATTCAAGGACCTTCTTGACAATATGATTTGTTTACCTTGACCCTGGTCTGTGCCAGCAGGTTCTATGTTTATGAACTCATATATTCTTATATTTGGTTCATGGGATGTGTAGGTGCTTGCGGGGGAATATTTGTGAGGTCAGTGTGATCATTACATCTTCATCCATATTTTAACTGAAAAATAAAGAGGCCATAAAATGGTTTTAAAGTAATTTGACATAAAATGGCCCCGTGTGTATTTATGAGGTGTTACTGCATTCCAAAAAGGAGAGGAAGATTCCAAACTCCACTCCACTCCGTCTCCACTCCAACTGAATAAGTCTGTTCAGTGAAATACCCAGTAGTTTCTTTCACCTCTGCAGAATGAATTCCACTCCATCAAGTGCTCTCTCAGTTGACAGTTCAACCACTTGATTTTGAGTGATGTGTCATGCTGTACTGTACACTGGGACCTAAAGGCAAGCAGGGCAAGGCAAACTTTCAGTTTAAAGTGCTTAGCATAAACATCATAACAATCACTTTGTGTCGGTTGTAGGAATGCATAAAAACTGCATGTTTGCATAACATACATAAAAAAGGGTGGTTAACAAAGGAATAAAATGATTAAAAGATAATAAAAATAAACAGGGAGCTATATTGAGTCGATATAAATAGAGCAATAACAAATAAGAACTTTAAAGATATAGCCCTCAACCTCCAGTCCCGCTTTCTGTAGGTGCGTGTATGTGGATGTGTGATGTCAGGACACTAGTGAGTTTATATACACCTAACCTGCCAGCTCGTAGCACTATGCCGGTTTGGGCATGTGGATATCATTATATTATCATAGAAATGCATCCTGGGACAAATGTGTCAAAATTATTCATCAAAGTACAAAGTACACAAATTAAAACCTATTCTTTCTTTGGCCACCTGGTGGCGCTACACCAGTCAGGCATATTGAGTGCTTAGATTTCATCATAATCATAGTATCTACTAACCTGAGAAGTGTCAGACAAACCTTTCTTTCGAGACCCTTTTTTTTATTGCGCACACGTTTACTTCACCAACCCTGAGGGCTAAGCCCCCCTTGTCTTTCAATCCTAGTGACACCTATGGTCGATAATAGCCATACATCTTAATTTATGTATAATGCTGTAGACCTATTCAGGCATCACACATTACACAATAGGGAATTGTGAATAGAAATCCCCCTTTGATTATTGCTTATTGATTATTGCTTCTGCGATTATTTCTTCTGCAATACTCACAATTTATTAACTATTTAGAGATAAATTCAATTTACTTTAGTTGCACAGTTTACTTCAGTTTTTGCTCTAGTGACAATTGTAAAGACAGAGAGTTCTCCCTCATTGACACTGTATGCTTATATATATATATTGGGGAGGGGGCCAATAGCAATATTTCTGTCTGCAGGCCTATGTATCTCATTAAAAATCTGCTTTGTCATTGGTTAATTAATACTAAGCATTACAATGCTCCTTGAAGTGAAATATTTTCATAAAAACTAAATGAGATGAAATGCATATCCATGTTAGCGGTGCCAATGGGTTTGGCTTGACTTTGACTTTACTCTCACTTTGCCCTTCACAAACAGGACCAGGGGCATAAGGAGAAAAACATGAATGGACAATTTGTAGTAAAACTCAAACAGAACCTGGAGAGCTGGAGAGATGGATAAAGGCAGAGAGAATGAGAGAGAGAGAGAGAGAGAGAGAGAGAGAGAGAGAGAGAGGAAATAGGGAAGGGGGAGCCAATAAGCTTTCGAATATGAGCCAAGTGTCTGTTTAACGATAGATAATGATAGTGTCTCCCAGCTGGAGGCACACTTTTAAAGTTCAGACAGTGAGAAGGACATAGTTGAGATGCAGGGCTGGAGCTTACAGAAGACTTTCATTAACTTGATGTCTGGGAGAATCTGAGGTGAAGAGACGTCCGCACATGTGATGCATCAATTATGATGGTTTCTTTCACCTAATAAAAATCTAATTTCTCCTGAAGGTTATGACTTAGCCTATCTTCAGAGGCTTCTTCAACACCTCCCTTGGAGACTCCACACACACATATCATCCTGGCTGCAGTTATCTCATTCAAGCTAACGGTACCCTGATGCATACTTCAGGCTGCGTTATGATCCCAAGTACCACCCAACCCAAAAAAAAGAGAGAATAAACTGAACAATGAACATCCTTTTCATAATGACATAGGTCAAGGCTTACTTTCACAAACTATACGAGGCTAACATGTTCAGAGTAACATTAAAAAAGATCATGGAAAATTATGACCACACATATATGCCATTCCATAGCTCAGGTGTGCTGGTTAGTTATGGTTCATGATGATGCTTTAGGATCATTTGGCAATAACTAGTTATGGTTCATGCTGATGATTCAGGATCAGTTGGCAATAACTAAGTAAACAGGTCATGTAGATGTAATTGTATGAGTTATCTAGCACACCGTTTTCATGTCATTCTAAGCCTTCTGGATTGAATTCAATAAAGTTTTTATGGTGCCAGTAACAATTGAAACTGTCTCTAGGTACTTTAAACAGCTTGCACCCACAGGACAAACATTAGAGCATGGTAAGGACAATACTTTCATTCAAACTTTGTTTCATTCATTTATTCATTCATTCATTCTTTTTTATTCATTTATTCATTCACATCATTTATTAAAAAAACCACACAGTGTTTGACTTCAGTCATCAATTGGTTAGAGAGACAGATGAATGTAGGAAAGGAGGAGCAAAGTGTGTTTATGTAAGTTTTAGGATAAAATATATTACTATGTAGGCTGCATACGGTATGTACATGATACAAACAAGACTACTTTCTACATACAAGATATAAAAGATATGACAATGGTACAAGATTGATAATGAATAAAAATTGAGAATGACAGAATTTCATATATATCTCTCTCTGTCTCTGTCAACATGTAGGAGTATGCATGTCTGTAGTGTCCCTGCTCCGGGAAACTTATTCAGGCACATGCACCTCCCTGTATGTATAAAGGTTGCCTGCTTTCTGTGTTCCTTTACACTTCTGTCAGCTTATGTCCTTTTTGGTAAGTCGTTTTGGATAAAAGCATCTGCCAAATGCAATGTAATATAATGTAATGTATTAAGAAGAAAAACTGATACAGCATCCTTCAGTGGAGGCTGTCTGGATTTAGCCTGGTAAACCAGCCCCATTGTGCTATATTGCATTTCATACAGAGGGTCTGGCTGTTTCATTGACATGGTTGTCTCAGGCAGCATCATGCCTGGCCAATCAGTGGACAGAGGGCGTGTTAGCGATTGGGTTCAGGCAGATCCAATCAACTTCAGCAGAGTTTACACGTCCAGGAAGAAACTGTTCGCTGATTGGTCAAGCAATATGCTGCCTGAGACAACCATGTCAATGGAAGCACAGCCAGCCTCTCTGTATGAAATAAAGTCTAATACAAGGGGTTGATTCAGTACTACAAATGCAGTATAAACACTAACATTAAGCAAACATTCCTTTAATGTATAAAGGTAGTCTGCTTGCTCTGTGTTCCTCTACACCTCTGTCAGCTAACATCCTCCTTTTTGTAAGTCGCTTTGGATAAAAGTGTCTGCTAAGTGTAATGTAAAAGTAGATAAAAAGGGCAAGATAAAAACAGGACCAAATGCAACATATAGCAGAGAGGGCAGCCTGACAGAATGCGTATAGTAAGAGGACAGCAATTAACACCATGGCATACAACACTGTGCTGCAAACAGCAATGTATGAATACATGGTATACATGGTTGTATACAAATCCAGGTAAATGCAAATTTCACAGATTGCTAAAGTGATGGATGGTACTGTAGTAGTTTAGGGAGTGCATACTGAAGGACTTGTGCATGAGAGCAAAGAGAATGTAAAGAGTATCAAAATTGTAGTCATGTCCTAGACGAGGCACAGAAGTCACTCAGACTGTAAAACTGTACATGGCAGCTTTATATACGTAAGAATGATACTGAATAGCCACCCTGTCTGAGACATCTGAGGTATTGTGAACTGCCATTCATTTTAATACTCACCTCCAATTTTCTATACCACATACTGGGTTCCTCTGAGAATGACATGAGATATATACCTGTATGATATCCATCTTTCATCTACGAACAAATAACTGGTCACAGTCATATACTGTTCTATTTAAAGTGAAAACAGTGTGTTGCTGCATATGTGCTTTCTGTAACACCCCTCAGGGTAGGAAGGAAATCATTTCTGACCCGTATAATCAGAGACCACCTGGAAGTAACCTTGGCACAAACAGCCACCTCTATTACCTTTGTGGCACTTTCCACACACACACACACACACACACAAACTCACCGTTATCAGAGCCTTAAAAACCTATCACAATTGTTAGCAAAAAAAACCTACCTTTCCTGAAAAAAGGGAGATTGTTTTGCAAATGAGGTCTGCTAGCATCTGTGCTATGTAAAGAGGGAAGGATGTGGTGTTTACCAATGCAGTCCTTGGATCTCATCACTCAGAGCTATAGCCTGAAGGAAATTCAGGAGGTGTTTGTTTGTAGCGGGCCAGCAGACAGCTTGTGTAACAGAGCGGAACTTGACTTGCAGCATCCGAGGGGGGGCCGGGGGAGTACTGGAGTGTTGTGCAGTGCACACACACACACAAAGTGGGAAGAAGATGTGTGCACCCAGATGAAACACTTTCCATTTCATCTGGTTAAAAACGGCCGAGCCCTCTTGGTTATTTTAAGAAGAAAACTCATGGAAGGCTATCTTGAGCATTTTGAGTCCGAGCCAATGTAGCCAATTACATAGATGCCCATATGAAATATTTTCTGACAAGACTATAGCAGCCCAACACCACCAATTATTAATGAACTGATGGCCAAGCCTCTTAGACTCACATAATATAGTCACATCTTTCTCTCTCTCTCGTTCTCTCTCTCTCGCCCTCTCTCTCTCTCTCTTTCTCTCTCTCTCTCGCTGTTACTCTCTCAGCCAGAGAGAGGTACACCAAGCACGGCGGAGCTGGGTGATGATGATGTAAAAATGATGTAAAAAATAATAGTACATGACAGTTATATTGGGAAAAATGTGTTGCCAGGTTATCTCTGCCTCTATGTCAGTCTTAATGTGTTTTCTCTTACACGGACAATGAAAATGAAAGCCTGAGGTTTAGAGGTTAATAGGAGCTAATTTTCCAATTTTGTCTTTTTTTAAAATGTATATGCTGAAGCTCAGATTAGTAACACAAGTAAAGAATTTTACTGTTCTACTGTCATGTACATGTGCATGTCTATATTTTGTGACTGGTTCTTTGCTTGGCACATCTTTATTTAGTCTAATTATTAAAAGCTGATACAGTCATCTAACCACTTCTAAATCACAGAGATGGCTGTAATGAAAAACAAGAGATCCATGCTGTAGCATAAAAATGTAGTACATAGTTGGGATGACAAACAAAAGACGCTGACATATACGAGATTTATGAGATATACAGTGATATTGAGCACTTTCTGTGATATTGTGCTGTGCATCTAAAGCATGTATATCTGACTGTACAGGTTTTGTTCAAATGTTGGTATACCATAGTTGTCCAGCACATTCACGTACATGGTCATCAATGTCTTTGGTGCATGCTCTGTGTAGGTCTCCAGACTCTTTAAAGAAAAAGTGCACTGGATTTTTTTAGCCATTCTTTGATGCAGAGGAACCTTCCATGCTAGATCTTGTTTTCTTGGGACTTTTTGGGACAGCTTTTATGCAAGGCCAGTGTTTCTAATATGCCATTGCCATCACATTTAACCTACTTGAAACTATATCTATTGAAAGGAAGTCAGTACTTTCAAATGCTAATAAGCCCTTCTGCAATGCCCTCATATCAAGACTTTTTAGTCTTGCCTTAGCCTTGTCTGGACAAATTTGCATTGCATTAACTGGACTTTCTGTTATGTGATCTTTTTGGCACAACAAACAATAGTCTCGACTTGTTACTCTTACATTAGAACCAATATTGCACTGAGCAGGCTGTTTTGAACTTATTGTTTTGTATCTGTAGACAAGTTATCAGTTAAAAAGCAAATGATTTAGCTGTTAGCTAGCTTATCAAAACGTCCATGTAGTGAGAGAAAAGGAGATATCCAGAGGTATGGTCTTGCTTGTATTACAGTGTATGGACATGGCTTTCATTGCATTAGCAGGGTTTGTGCAGTTTGTGTTGTGTGCAAGAATGCAGCTCAAGGTAACCATGTCTGTTATCTGTCACCTGTAGGGCCAACAACAGCTATGGGTGTAAAGAGAAAAGAGAAGAGAGAAAAAAGAAAGGAGATAAATATTTTTTTACAAGCTATCAAATGACCACTGAATGTGGTCACTAAATGTTACAAGCTATCAAATGACCACTCAATCTGGTCACTGAATGTTACACGCTTTTAAATGATTACTGAATGTGTGTACTTATTTATTGGTTACAAATGTAGTTACCTCCCCAGCCTACTGAAGCCTCTCTCTCCTCAAATGAAATGAAGGCAAGTCGCAGGTAAACTTGAGTGAGCCCTTGATTTTTTTTCACTGGGTTAGAAAAACTCATGTTTCTTTTAGCAGCAGTTTGCATGTGCTGGGAGTTTACCTTGTAATGTTTCAAAAAGAACAAGACAAAAGCTGATCCCTATGATTTTGTCAAGGGCGTATTTGTTTTGCAGGGGAGATGAGATGAGAAAGCCAGGCGGGACACTGGTGAGGAAGAGAATACCACACACACACACACACGCACACACATACACACACACACACACACACACACACACACACACACACACACACACACACACACAAACCTGCTGTTGTTGTTGCCCATGAGGAAAGATGTGAAGAAGACACTGCAGGCTTTTGTGTCTATAAATCTGTTTGCCATTTACCATTCTTAAGCTTTGGCCAAAGCACAGTCTAGCTCAGACAAAAGCTGAGGTATGAATGCACACACACACACACACACACACACACACACACACACAAACTAACAGCAAGATACCATAAGCTACAAAACTCGAAAAACATTTCAAGCTTTTTATGGACTGTTTAGACTCCCTGTGATTCCATTGTATGATCATCTTCATTATACAGATGACCCAGTTCATTTTGTGCAAAGAAAGAAGCCCCGCATTACCCCACAGACTAAGATAAATTCTTAAAAAAATGTAGACATCAGCAGAACTTCTCTTCTCTCTATTCAGATTTAAACTGGCTAAAGTACATTTGCACTGGGTGTGCTCTAAATAGTAAAAATCCTATCTGCCCAGAAAGACTTGCTGGGAGATTATGTCTAGCACCATGGACAGCGACTGCTGAAGAACTTTGGCAAGGGCACTCCTAGCAGCTGTGCAGTGTGGAGCAGAGATTCCAATCTGCATCTCTGTTGTTGTGACAGTGGCTGTGTCCAAAACGGACCAAACGCTGCCTCCGAAGGGAACATTTGGTGGCAGCAAGGCATCAAGGCTGTCTGAATCAAATACATCCATAAAATGCTGACTTCAGAGGTACCTTCATTTTGCCCAGTTTTTAAAGAAGCATAGATGCATCCTTCATGCTGCCTTCAACGTCGAACATTCTGTTCAACGATTAAGTCAACTGACAGTATCTTGGGAACCGTTTCGCAACAGAGAGAGTCAGTCAGCTGTTGGTGTTGTGGCAACAACGTTCTGTGTTGCTGTCTAGGCAGGCCGTCCAAAACAAAGGTTTTAATCAGCACCTTGATGCCTGCTTATGGTGTGTGACTTGTTAGACAGTAAAGGTATCAAAACAGAAAGCCACTGCTTTCCTGTTTCAGACACAGCCAGCCCCCATGGAAATAACAAAAATCAATCATATCTTTATACATCTTTGAATGAGAATCTTCACAGACATATCTTTACACACACACTCTCATTATTGTTCTCATTCTGTCTCTGTCTCTGTCTCTGTCTCTGTCTCTCTGTCTCTCTCTCTCTCTCTCTCTCTCTCTCTCTGTCTCTCTCTCTCTCTCTATCTGCAATCTGTTTGTCTGTCTGTCTCTGTGTCTTTCTGTCTCACTCACACACAAACACACACACACATACACACACATACACATGAACACACACACACACATACACACGAACACACACACACACATACACACACCTACACACGAACACACACACACACATACACACACATACACACGAACACACACACACACACACACACACAAACAATCTGCTTTGTCACTGGTTCGATTTCTTTGGAAAGAGAGCCTTCGCCTAACAAAGGTGTTAAGCCGTCTTCTCTGTATGCAGTGGACAGCCTGTTGTGTCCAGAGGAACAAATGTCGTCACCTTTCCAAACACCAGTGCACTTTAATCTGCTGTGCTCTGAAAACAAGTCCTTGCAGGTGACCAACCCCATCACCCCCCCCCCCCCTCCAACACACACACACACACACCCATCCCCCATCTACCCGGAAGAGCCCCAGGAACGATGTGTACCTGACTGCAGTTCTAACATGCGGACAATGAAAATTTGTGAAAGCTCCACAAATGTGTGAAGTCATTGTGTGGGTTTCTCTTTCATGCACAGTGCACAGTGTGTCTCTATCTCTACCGATGCACAATGACCCGTATCCTCAGCTAATGTGATGCACTTCAGAGTTCATTTAGATCCAGTTTTTTTCTTTCTCTTGTTTTTTTAGCAAAGTAATTGAAGAAGCTCATGAATTAACAACAACAAAAAATATATACAAACAAAACATCCTACTGTTTTTTTGCCCTGGGAAGTCTATCACCACTCTTGAACACTCCAGACAGACAGACAAATAGATAGACAGAGAGAGAGACTGCCTATCTGAGTCATTCCAAACAATTGGTTACTTCTTTTTTCTAGCTCATGACAGCACATGGGAATCCTGCTGTGATGAAATTCGTGCAGCCCTCAAATAAACTCAGGCATCTTTCCCTTTCTCAAGTGTTACTCGTTATATTCATCAATGTATCAACACTCATTTGAGGACAGCTGAATGTTTGTGGCACAGCTCTACAGCAATAACCCTGTGTCTGGTTTTGCAAATGTATGTACCAGATACAATTCATGCAGAATCTTTTATTTTCAGAAAATAGCTTTACTGATACTTGCTGTTCAAATGTACCACTTCAATAATTGTCTGTCTGCAGAACAATTTGTGACGGTCTTAGTGTCACAAGGAACATCCAGTATAGTTATTTTCATTGCAGTTGGAGATTAGGCGGATTGCTCATTCTGCTGGATTGCTCATTCTGTTCCAGCTGCTGTGTGTGTGTGTGTGTGTGTGTGTGTGTGTGTGTGTGTGTGTGTGTGTGTGTGTGTGTGTGTGTGTGTGTGTGTGTGTGTGTGTGTGTGTGTGTGTGTGTGCGGGGCCATTGCTGTCTGTCGCAGCGAGGCGCTCTGCTGCCACATGGCTATGGGTTTCCCCTCTGATCAGTCCCTCCGTGTGGCGAGCAGACAGCCGGTGCTGTGAAGAGACATGCCCGACCATAATGCCTGCTAGGACCCTCGCGCAAAAGATGTCTACATAAATTACTCACACAAAAGCACACATACACAAACAGACACACATGCACATTGCACACACAGACAAACAGACAGACAGACACACACACTTCCACCACCAACTCAAGCGCAGACATAAAAGACAGTGTGTGTGTGTGTGTGTGTGTGTGTGTGTGTGTGTGTGTGTGTGTGTGCATGCGTGTGAGAGAGAGAGAGAGAGAGAGAGAGAGAGGGAGAGAGGGAGAGAGGGAGAGAGAGAGAACAAACGTCTGTGGAGGACCAAGCATATTAATATATGTATATACCTTGAGATCACTTCAGTGTATTGTATTTAATGTTTAATCTCTGGAAGACTTCAGTCTCTATCTCTGGCTTCATCAAGTCTGAATGTGCATTGAGTGATTTTAAGAATTTTGTAACCACACAACAATTTACCTACATTCAGCAAAGATCTCCTTATTATTGTCTAACTATCAATTTCCTCCACTGTAAATAAACAAAAACTGGTCTGAGGGTTTCACTTTGGGAAACAAATAGCATTGGGGCAGCCTGCCCCCTAAACAATATCTGATGTTTCCCAGCGAGCACTGGGGGTAAGGGTGTTTTATTCAGTCACTGGTTGAGATATACAAATGTGGTGGACAAAATGCATCTGCTCAAAGATTTTATCATCAAGACTAGTCTCACTAAATGAACTTTTCAATTATACACAAGCTTGTCATATTTAGGAAGCAGAACAACTTCTTGATAGGGAAACAAGCCCTAATACAGCCATCCATATGAGTCTGATATAGATGACTCAGTAATTGATTACTGTAATGGAATCATTTTTACCTTAATCTATAGCATGTCATGCAGTGTAAAGAATTACGGCTTACAAGAAAATCATTACAGGTTACTGATCCAAACACTACTCATTACCAATAAAAAACACGAAATATTCAAGTTCTATCCTGGCAATTACACTTGTAACTTCTCGTGTTCAGTGGTCCCCTGGGCAGAAACACAAACTCTCTGTTGTTTACATAATAATTAAAGTGCATTCGGTTGTAAAATTATATAGATAATCTTTTTTCCCTTTCTGGAGGTGGGAGGACAAAGAAAAGTGATATAAAAAGGTCAATCATTACATTTGATACTAAGTAATAGATTGTGCTTTGGGGAACTTGTCCTGTCTGCAACCAGTAATGTTCATCCTTTCATTATATTAAAATCAGAAAAAACTGTTGCAGGCTGCAAGAGGACAGGAAATGTTTCTGAATTTTACTGCCATGAGAACGCATTCCATAATTAGAAAGCAATTGCAAATCCCTAATTCTGATAAGTCTCATTCCGTTGAAATTTAGCTACAGTCATGCATTAGTGAAATGAGAAGAGATATGATTCTTTCACTCTTTGCATGATTACATTTGGAGACAGTTCAGAGCCCACTGCCGTTTGCAAACCCCAAAGCCTCCTGTGAGAATACACCCAGTAGATGGCCTCAAAGAGCACATTTATGTGCGAATATATGTATGCTCTCTTTTATCATTAACAGTACTGTTGCAAACACAGTTATCGAACTTTTTTATTTTATATTTAAATTGAAATCGGAAGAGGAAGAATTGTACAGCTTTGATTAAACAGGCAAACGAATAGCTTTCGAACATTAGAGGATGTCCAATATATAGGATTTAGCGTTTGCAGAGTGTAAAACAATCAACCGTGTTAATGCAAGTAAGAAAAAACGAAATCATAAAAATGTGCACGAGGCTGTTTCATCAGTTCATCACACCACATCCGGCCGGAGAGAGCGACAGACCGAGGGAGGGACAGAGAGAGAGAGACGGGGGAGGGAGAATGAGAGAGAGAGAGAGAGAGAGAGAGAGAGAGAGAGAGAGGGAGATGATTTTAAAGACAGCCTTGTTATGATGACTGTCCCGCTTCCGTAAGGCTACAAGTGCGGCACCCTCCACGCGTCTGCACTGGAAGCTACCAGACACCACACCACGATGCGTCAACTCAAAAGCGGCTATTACCAAGGACACCTCCTCGAGAAGCACACCTGAACCACGCAGTAGACGGGAGAACACTTGGACATCATAACACTGTATTTTTTGTTTGTTTGTTTGTTTTTGATATAACGACAGGAGCAACACTTGAAAGGCAGAGTAAACTCGGTAAATTCGTGGATGGGAAAAAGAACAAAAGTGAGTCATAAAAGCAACAGAACACGCGGCAGCCCAGATATCTAAACGCATGATTACGAAGTAGAGAGAGCACGTTATTGATGGGATTTCCTGACCAAAACATAAAGACTAAAATAGACTACAACTGACACATTTCTTTGAAAGGAAACTGCCGATGGGATAAACACTGGTGTCCACACGTGGTTTCTTTGCTTTTGTAGATGTTGATTCCTCAAAGGCAGAGATGGTGACACAACATGGAGCGAAAATGGACTTCCAGAATGGAACCACACCATCAGCACATACAGGTCATTGAAGCATAACATTCTGGTAATTGTCTTCTTTCAATATGGAAAGTCTTGTCTTCGGAATTATTTCAGGTGAAACCAGTTAAGGTTAAGACAATGCCTCTTCTGAGAAGTGAGAAATTCATTCTTGGCATGCTTAGTTTTTTTCATTGACTGTATCGTGCCATATAAAAAGCAACAAAACTAAACGAAACGAAATAGTTGCCACTGCCTTTATCATGCGCTGGACCTGTTCTCTGCCTGCTCATGAAAGCTTATTCTTGGCTTTATATTGGATAGATAAGGACTGAAGTACACAGACACGCCTCGGCTGTCATTAACAAGTCCGACCAACACAGCACAAATATGATCAATGGACTATATTGATTGGCTCATATATAAGGGTAGCGATCGGTCTCTCCTATATTTATTTGACGCGCATAGAAGAATTTGCTGGAAAAGTTCCTCTTACTCGCCGATTACACTGGGATTCTAATGACAAAAATACAGCAAATATTCGGAGTTTAAGACTAAATTAAAAGCTTTAACAGAAGGGGGATTTGGAGACATAAAGAGTGGCCGACGACTCCTCCCATTCTTTTATGACTAAAGAGCTTGTTTTTTTTTTTAAGGTTGATGAGAACATTTTCGCAAGATGATCACCACGTTAAGGACGGTGGGAGCACATTCAAAGCAGCGAAGAGCAAGGGGCATGACTGCAGAAAAAGCATCCACGTAGCTGCTCTCCCGTACGAAAGAGGAAACTATGGGGTGATTGTGACATTGTACAACAGACGGTAAATCATGGATATGAACTTCTCCACTGTCCTAGATAGCAACGTGTCGGAAAGAGACTCGTCTAAGCGAGTGCTAACAGGCTGCTTTCTCTCTCTCCTCATTCTTACGACTTTGTTGGGGAATACATTGGTGTGCGCAGCCGTTACCAAGTTCCGCCACCTGCGCACGAAGGTAACCAACTTTTTCGTCATCTCGCTGGCCATCTCTGACCTATTGGTGGCTATTCTGGTAATGCCATGGAAGGCAGCAACAGAAATCGTTGGCTTTTGGCCCTTTGGCGCCTTCTGTAATGTCTGGGTGGCATTTGACATCATGTGCTCCACTGCCTCCATCCTGAACCTTTGCGTCATCAGTGTGGATCGCTACTGGGCAATATCCAGCCCTTTTCGCTACGAAAGGAAGATGACTCCCAAGGTGGCCTTTGTGATGATCAGTGTTGCATGGACGCTTTCCGTGCTCATCTCCTTCATACCTGTGCAACTGAACTGGCACAAGGCACAAACAACCAGCTACAGTGAGCTCAACACCACCTACAGAGACATCCCACCCGACAACTGTGACTCCAGCCTTAACCGGACTTATGCCATCTCCTCCTCGCTCATCAGCTTCTACATCCCCGTGGCCATCATGATCGTCACCTACACCCGCATCTACCGTATCGCCCAGAAGCAGATCCGGCGCATCTCCGCCCTGGAGCGGGCAGCGGAGAACGCCAAGAACCGCCACAGTGGCACGGACAACAGCTCCGCCGTGGAGTCGGAGAGCTCCTTCAAGATGTCCTTCAAGCGAGAGACCAAAGTCCTGAAGACCCTGTCGGTGATCATGGGGGTGTTTGTCTGCTGCTGGCTTCCCTTCTTCATCCTCAACTGCATGGTGCCCTTCTGTGAGCCCAGCGTCAGTGGCAGTGGCAGCGACTTCCCCTGCATCAGCTCCACCACCTTCGACGTGTTCGTGTGGTTCGGCTGGGCCAACTCCTCCCTCAATCCCATTATCTATGCCTTCAACGCTGACTTCCGCAAGGCCTTCTCCATCCTGCTGGGCTGCCACCGCCTCTGCCCCAGCAGCACCAACGCCATCGAGATTGTCAGCATCAACAACAATGGGCCGCCGCCGCCAGCGGCCATCTCCCACCCGTATCAGCCCAAGGGGCTCATCCCCAAGGAGGGCAACAGCAACAGCAGCGGCTTCGTCATCCCCCACAGCATCCTGTGCCCAGACGATGAGGCGCAGCACAGGGGGGAAGAGGAGTTTGGGACTGGGATTAAGGAGTTTGAGAAACTTTCGCCCTCGTTGTCCACCAACATGGAGAGCGACGCGGACGTCTCGCTGGAGAAGATCAATCCCATCACGCAGAACGGCCAGCACAAATCCGTCATCTGTTGAGCCTGTTGTGCCATTTTATGGTGTTGTGTGAGCAGAACATCATAGAGGGTTGGAGAGGGACCAGAATCACAGTTTGGGGATTCCAAGCCGCGCTTCACTGAAGACCTTAAAAAACTGTTACTCTGAAATGTGGGAATCAAAAGAATGTCCAAATTTGATGGCACTTTAACCTGGATAACTATCTGCAAAACACTCTCAGCATTTATTAATGATACTGACAGGTTTGTTAATAAATGCCTCAACTTGAATTAAACATACGGGCAAAATAAGAAAGAAAATGTTTCAGGGTGTGTGTGTACACATGTTTCTGAAAGCTTTTGAAAATGTGTATACATGTTCTTCGTTTTACCAAGTGAGATTATTAATGTTCAAGAAGCGAATGAAACATGATAATGACATAATTAGAATATTAGTTAATTACCCTGTAGGCGAGTGCTTTATTTCCACGTGTACAGGTCAAATGCAATTAGGAGTCTTTGGTTCAGTCTACTTGATGTCAGTGATGTTGTGTACATAGTTTCCAATGTTTATCAAAGTTGGTGAAACTGACTTCTCAGTATACTGCTATCTGTACTAATTAAGAGGAATCAAATAGATGCAAGTGTGGTCAGTTTTAATCCATGAATCTGTGGCCTGTTGGTGGTGATGTTGTTTATGTCGATCAGGAGGATTGTCAGCCGGACTAATGTGACATTCCCATTTTCAAATGTGCACTCGATAATACCAATAGAATATATATTTTTTCATATTACTTTACCTGAGAGGAGAGAGACAGACGCGGCAGGGAACGAGGAGTACAAAGCAGGTTCATGGAGGTTACTCTTACATTGTCAGACTGTGAATGAACAAAAGTCATGTTTGTTTTTTCATGGCCCCTTATGCAGTAGACTGCAGGCTTGCTAACAATGTACGGAAGGCCTTTTTTAATGAACTATTTGGAGAACTTCAATGGGTTATATGACAAAAGCCCTGGTGTGTTATTATCAAATGGAACTTCCAAGCAAAAGCCGGGATTTCAAACAGGGGCTCTTTTCTTTAACCTTCCATCGAAACTCAATAGTATCTCGAAGCCAAATTACTGAACTTGATAAAATTATTGCTAGTGTGGTTAGCAGTCGCTTTCCACCCATAGCCTTCTTCTTGTAGGATACGGTGGGAGGGCGATCAGTACAAAACAACAGTTTCCAGTGTGGGCTGAATAAGCCAATCCCCAAAGCCCTCAGGGGACAGAAGCCCAGCTCTCTCCCCCTCTCTGAAGGACGATGGCTTGTTTTCACTGGTAGCCTGAGCCAATACTGTGCAGTAAAAGGTCTCAGTGAAATTGTGAAATGCCATTGATGCATAATTTAAACACAATTACAGTGCTGTACTATGTGCAATAACAATAGAAAAATGTCTGTTAGCCAGGAAAACACAATGACACGGACACATAGTGATTACCCCATAAATAGCTGAGACTTTGATGTTGAAAGTCAACAAGGGTGTGCTGGTATGTCTAGAAAGAGAAATGGACTAGGGAATGACAACTTGTGTAAATCCAGTTCACCTACTGTTTTTCATTCTTCTTGGTCATCCAATGCCACTGTTTCTGCCATTGTGTGCATTTATGACCTTGACAGATATTTTTTTTATTTATTTTAAATCAGTGGCCCAAAATGGAATTTAAAAAACAAGCAAATGACATGATTGTATATGCTTTTTTTTCGTAAAGCACTTTGTAAATGTTGACAGCATCTTGACTTGGTGGGGTTTACCTAGTAGGTGATTTGAACTGATCAGATGTGTGATACTGAAATGGTTTTGTGTTTTGTTTGGTCCCTGTGCATTCAGGCAAGATATGCAGTATACTCAAAATCAAGATTGGGCCTATAGCTGGTGATTTTTGTCACCTTGTTGATGGCAAGGACATTCATTCGTTCCCTACATCTGCACAGACGTCCATGATGCTTAATCTTTGCATTTACCAGAGTCGTTGTGCTGTGTTGTATGTCAATGTGTGAAGGCCTTAGCTTGAGATCAAAGTCTACAGCTCTTAATGCTGTCTGGCCCCTCTGTTATCACAAACGCCTGAGCAAAGTACAATTAAACTGATGACTTGATCAATACAGGCAGGGAGAAAGAAATACAAAGCCCATATATCCCTCAGTCAGTATCGGAAACTCATTGAGCTTGGTCTCCTGACACCCGATCTTATTAGTCTAGGAATACAGTTGTTTGTCCCCATACACACAACTCATTCTCTCTCCCTTTCTTTTATTCTTTCTCTATCTATCTATCTATCTATCTATCTATCTATCTATCTATCTATCTATCTATCTATCTATCTATCTATCTATCTATCTATCATGTTTCTTGCAGCAGTTCATGTCTTTCCTGTCAGCTTTCTTTTAACCTCATTTTCAACCTCAACATTGAGCTAAATCAATCCAAATAAGTGTTTTTTGTCTGCAATTGAGCATTATCTTCTCTTGATGAAACTCCCACAAGTCAGTTGGGAGATATCATGCTTATTAACCTTTTATGGTTATTTGAACAATACTGCTGTAGGTTGTTATGGTCTAGAGGGCTGTTTTCTGGCACTTCCAGCTATTTCTCTGGAATTAAGCAAACACGGTCAACATCCAAGGAAGAATGCCCAGGTACAGACTTTACCGCTGAACCTCCTCATTCTCTGTCTTGGCCGAGAGTCCATCTCCTTTATGTTAAACAAAATTGAAAAAGACTTAAAAATGTTGCTGTGGTTTTAGCGCCCTAAATGTATATGTATGCCAGTGTATTTCTGTCATCATAAATACAGAAGGTCTCAGTGCAATGGTTTTGCCAATCACACTCTTTTGCATTCATTTCAGCTTTAAAAGGAAAGAAGGCTTTTACGTTTCTAGATACCAGTAATACCTCTGGTAAAGGAGTCAGTTGTCAGTTCATGTCTGTAACAGAGCAACTGTTTGCTGTGTAATTGGCATGTCTTTGAGAGTAAGCTAGACTAATGTCAAATTGAGTCATTGGACATGTTTGTGTCGGTGAGCCATAAAGAAAATTCATTATATGATTTGAACTTGGAACTTGTTTTGAATCACCCCCTACCTCGGTATCGAACAAACAAAGTGTAACATAGTCGAGACAAACAAACAAACAAAAAAGGAAAATGTATTGTATGATGTTCAAATATAGATGTGAACACAAGTGCTTTTTATCTTGAAAAAAAAAATCCTTAATTGTGAGTAGATAACTGTGTGTGCTGTTTGTCAATGTGGGCTTGTGGAACAAAAAGAGGTGCCAGTAAGATTTAAAACAATGTTCATGTGCTGCTGTTGTACAGAATCGTCAAGGGTAAACCCTCAACTTTATTACGGTTCCTAGTTTACAGTTTGTATAAAAATGTACCCTTTGTATTTGCTAAATAAAAGTGTATGGATTTTTTTTTTTTAATTTAGGCTGTTTTTCCTGTTTAGGCTTTGTATTTCCTTCTACTGAAATGTTTGTTGGTAGAAAGGTAATTACATAGTGATATAGTGAAGGATGTAAACTGTACCTATACGCCTGACCATGTTACAGTTACTGAAAGAGAAGTACAGCATATAACCATACCCGGTTATTTTCATACAAAAGTGAGCAGCTCTTCCTTGTCATTCTTCTCGTGTGTGTCAGGATTGTAATTCCTTGCGTGTCAGCCATGTGCGGGGTGAGATTAGAGCAGAAAGCCTAATAAGCACAATCTCCATACAAGCCAGTTAATGGGAAAACAGCCAACAAAAGGCCATAATTAATTTAATTAATCTCCGTAGGTCTTCCAAGTATGCAGGTCCAGTAGTTAAATATATATATATATAAAGAAATGAGCTCTCTGTGTTTAATCAATTGCCATTGATCACCCTGATAGTGGGGTTCTTTTCTTCCGCTCACTGCTCTGGAAATTGCCTCAGTGGGATTATTTACATAACACTTATGTGTGTTAAGCCGGTCGAGCCCTGCAGCCCAAAGAATGCAAATCTTAACCAGCACCACCACCAATGTGAAACCTGATCATGGTCTCAATGAGGGCCACAGTCGAGGGAAAATACACTGGAGGGCCATGGAATGAAAATTTTATTTGAAATCAATTGGCCTAATAAATCCATGGAATGACCCGCTGTTGGGGGACAATTCACTTTGGCACCTTGGCTCATAATTCATCATCTGAATCAGCTCACTCGTCATAGATTTTCTGCTTGGGAAAGGTCTTGGTGCATCTACCTTCTGTATTAACTGTGTGTGTGTGTGTGTGTGTGTGTGTGTGTGTGTGTGTGTGTGTGTGTGTGTGTGTGTGTGTGTGTGTGTGTGTGTGTGTGTGTGTGTGTGTGTGTTCTCACTGTGTGGATGGTGTATATAGGAGGACTTTTGGCTATTGGTTCCTCTGTTCCTGTTAGTAATAATAACATATCTTAAATCTTGACACTGTTTTACTATTAGTGTGCTTTAAAGTATGACCCTCTCACTATGAGGGAACATAAATTGATATATTTTTGTTCGTGCGCCAATTCAGCTTGACATACAGCAATTTGTCAGCACAGGAGTTACTTCACCTAATATGTAGTGTGGAGGAAACTTAAAAGCATAACTTTGCAAATTTCCAGGTGTTTCAAATAAGCTCCTGCAAGGCAACCATTGTGAGGTCTAGTTTGCTTAATCTAAATTTACATGTGATACGATGTTCTACGACATAGTGCACCTTTAGGGAAGTGACAGTGAAAGGGATTTACATTTGTCATTATGATTGCATGGTACACCACAGCACAGCATATCACCACACAGTGCACAACTTGCTCCTTATCTGAGTTTATGGCAAGAATTGTAAACAATATGAAAAAGTAGTGGTGAGACAGTGTAATAAAGGTCAGCTCTGTGTTTGCATGTCCGTTGGTCAGGCACCTGCCTTAGCATCCAGGTGGGGGTGTTGCACCAAACAAGAGCACTTATCCAGCCAGGTAACTTCAGGTAAAAAATACATACATATACCTGTGAACAAATAACTCTATTAAACATTTCATAAATAGCACAAATTACAGTAATGTGAACATTCAACACCTAATACATATATGTTTGCTTTTACCAATTCAAATTAAAACACTGAATTAACAGCCAAATACTTTGCAGTTAATAATCTAAAAATTCAGTTTCCTGGAAAGGCTAGGACCTTTCTGCACAGAGAAGCTGACAAGAAGTGCTATTGCGAGGAATTTTATTTTGATGAAGAAAAAAGACTGATTTGTCACGTTTTTTTTTTCATTTGCATTATCTCCTTGCCTGGAATTGTGTGTAGTTTAGTAAAGTAATTTAATTACTTGAATTACTGTGCAAATAGCAATCTTTGGCTTCCAGCCTGCCAGTAATCTACTCTGCAAAGAGGGAGAAAGAGAGAGATTTATTTTTTAATCGGAAGCAATTTAAACATCAGTGGCTTTGTGTGCTGTTGTGACAGGATCATCATCGAAACTAACTGCAGAACATGCTCTGCTATTGTTTAAGGGGCACCGTATGTGTGGAACACATGTATGGATACATTAGAGAAGAACAGACAAAGGACATTAGAGAAGAACAGACGAAGGAGAAGGCTCTATAAGGAAATTCTCGACATGTGCCAACAACTGTCCTATTGTTTATTTTATTGCAGAGTTGGCCCCCTCCCCCCACTCCTTCTTCTCTCTCTGTCTCTCTTTGTCTCTGTTTCTCTCGCTCTCTGTCTTCCTCCTTTTCTTTATCCCTGTCTTCTAATTATGTGCTTAAATACACGTGCACATGCGGACATGGTGTAAACAGTATGCATATGCATATACTGTATGTATACATAGCTGACATTTACATGGTATATTTGCATATTATAAACACGTACACCTGCATTTTACACATCCTTGCATTCAATGGATTCAATTAGAATTAGAACAATAGAAGACAGGGAGAGAAAGACAAATGAGAAAATGGGAAACGAAAGGAACCTGGGGAGAAAAGACACAAAAGAAAGAGAGAGATAGAGATAGAGAGAGAGATAGAGAGATAGAGAGAGAGATAGAGAGAGAGAGAGATAGAGAGAGAGATAGAGAGAGAGGTTAATAGAGACTTGGGGCCACGTTGAGCTGGCCGAGGCAGGAGGATGTTGCTGTGAGCGTTTTTAATGTGCTTATGTAACTGCACACTCGCCTCCTGACTCCCACACCATCACCCAACACCACCCGCGCCTCCCTTGCTAAACACACACACACACACACACACACACACACACACACACACACACACACACACACACGCACACACACACACACTTAGTCTCATTATCACACTCGTCTCCTGACTCCCACACCATCATCCAACGCCACCCTCGCCTCCCTTGCTAAATGTCATGCTAAGTATCATTGCCACTAAGGCACTTTGCCAGCCAGCATGGGGAGTCACATTGTTGATGTTTTTGTTTGCTATTGTAGTTGCTTTGTTGTGGTGGTGCCATGGGTCTTGAGCTCCCTCAACCCCTTCTTTGCTTATTTTTCCACCCTTTTCAAGTGCAGTCCAAATTATGTTTGAGGCCAAACAATCCCAAGACAATCACTAAGATTAAGAGGAAACAATAGAAAAAAATACAGAAATAATGCAATGGTGCACAATTATAATTGCCGTGAGTAGATGCCATAAAAAGCTGGACATGTTTTCAGGCTGCAGCCAAAGCCAGACCCCCCTTGTGACTGGATGCACTGATGGATGGCAGCCTGTGTTAGTTCAAATGGAAACAGAGAGAGAGAGAGAGGAAGAGAGAGAGAGAGAGAGAGAGGAGAGAGAGACAGACAGAGAGACAGAGAGAGAGAAAGAACTGTGACAGCATACTAGAGCGATAACACGAGTAACTGCTTTTCTCCGGCTCTTCCTCTTTTATACTGAGCACCGCGTGCTAATAAAAGCAGTCGCAATACCACTTAGCCTAGCTGTAAAGACAGTCATTGTAAAACAAATGGGAAATATATGTATGTTATAGTATGTAGTGAATGTGAGTCAATTTCTGTGTTTATTTTCTTCAATGAAAGAAGAAGCTTCATTGCCAGATTTGATACGCAATTTGTGCAACACCATAACTGTATATAGTTAAAAATTACGAGTGTTCATGAAAACACTCATATCAGCTCTACACAAACGTCCTTACTTTAAAGCACACTGCAGTCTCTCTCTACAGGGATGATCTCTTCAAAAGAGTCATTAAGAGCCTTGTAGTTGGGCTATAAATAATTTACATGTGGACACAGTGTCCTTAATAGAGTTTAACAACACAAGGGGTTCAACTTTGAAATCTCAGTGTGGCTTTAAAAATCTTGTTTGTATTTCCTCTGTGCCAGGATAGCTTCCAAATGCCAAAGTACTTATGTCTGTATGGAAAAGCAACTGTTTTAATGAATGTATCCACTCACCTAGTACATCTGTGGTATAGTAACTACTTGCTGCACTGAATGTTTAGCAGAGAGAAGAGTTGATATTTGCATCACCAGCAATATATTTCTGTTTAAAGAACACAAACCCTACAAAAATATCTCTTTGCTTACTGACAGGCAGGGGTTTTGGTGCATCTGTTGCTTTGGAGTTACCAACAGTGTATGTGTTTTAAAATAGGTTTTCAATATTGTAAAGTTAAAACTTTTATCTATTATTTAAATCGTTTTGAAATGCTGGGACTGCACCTTTTGTGTTTGTGCCATTGTATTACAGTCACTGGACTTAATACATGCAATACCAATTTAGTCTTTTGCTCTCTCTCTCTCTCTTTGTGTAGATGTGTGTATGTGTGTATTTGTCTGTGTGCTGGTAAGACAGAGAAGGTGAGAGAGAAAAATGGAGAATTAAAGAGAAAATATGTCTGGAGTTGAGCACTTAGCAGTAAGAACAAATAGAAATAAAGAAGGAGTAGACCACAGTGCCTTCGACTTTTAACTTTGCTGTCATAATTATAGTATAAGGATATAGTGTTCTTGTGGTGGTGTGTGGTGGCAGTGTGTGGGTCTGTGGTGAACAGTGTCGCAGAAAAAATTAAGGCCATGAAAAAGTTGTAAACACAAAAGTTGCTTACAGTAGGGAAACGAAACAACACCGGAACACACTGAAGCACTAAATTAGCGCGGCTCTGTAATCCTGGACAGCAAGTGATGGACTCTAGTCCAACTTCTCCAGTCATTAAAAAGTCTGCAGGGAGGACTAGCAGAGTTAGTCAGTATGGAGATGGGCCTAATGTAATGCTGCTACCGCTGCCTGCTGGGCTCTGAGGTGCTGAAAATAACACACACACACACACACACACACACACACACACACAGACACACACACACACAGACACACACACTCGCGTGTGTCGTGCATGCATATACACACAAACACACATACACAGACACACAGACACACACACAGTCTCATTATATCTGCCAGTCTCCCAATTAAGCACATGTATACATACACACACACAAACACACATACACACACACACATTCAGAGAGATTGAGTGAGAGAGAGAGGAAAAAGAAGGAGAGAAAAAAAAAAGAGAAAGAAAGAGAGCGAAAAGAGCTTCAGGGTGAATGTAACTGAACTGAAGGAGACTAAGGAGTGGATTGTGCTCGGTGCGTTGTTATGTTCTTGTCACAAATGCCTTAGGGGACTGCTCTACTGCCCCAGTAATGGAAATAAACAGCCACATCCTCGCACCACTTAATCTTCCATCAAACTGCCACCATATCTCCTGCTATTCTATAATGCGTTTATTACATGCAATTAACCTCCTAATATGTTTTCATACAATAGGTTAATATTCTAATATTAGGCATTGTAACCACTTTCATTTTACCCTCAAACTGTCTTTTATTGCCAGTTCATTTTGACTGCACCCAAATAAGGTGTTCCCATGCTGCAAACACAAGGTGAGGCTTTTCAGAGCGGGAGAAATTACATTCTGTAATCACCGTAGTGATGCCCAGGGCCAGCTGTTGTTAACGCTACGTCTGGCAGCATTACAACAGATAAAGCCAGAAGTGTGACTACACCTGCAAGCACCTTTGGTTGAACACAATGTCACATTGCCCCGGCTCAAGCAACCTCATTCATAGCCTCGTTACTCATAAGACAGCCTTTGGGTCATACAATACAAATCATCTCTTCTCTTCCTTCTTATTTATGTGCATGATCATGAAAATGAATTGCTACGGTATTTATATCTAGTGGATACATCACACTAGATTATCATGGCCTATATTTCAGTCGCCTGTCGTCTGGCTTAAAGAGTATCTGAAGATCTCGGATGTTTTTTTAATGGCACTAAGCGGGAACACCGCCGAACTCTGCCTCTGCCACTCCAGTATACCTACCACATACTGCACTCTGCTGCCTTTTGTCTCCCAAAGGAGAAACGTACCTGAAGAAGGTTTAATCCTATAAATAAACCTCCCTGCTCAGGTCAGGGAAAGAAGCATTTCATGTATTCACTGCAAGGATGTCCACAGGCACATGGATGGCATTCGCAGTTCCAACCTTGCGTGCCAAAGCTCACTTTCCTCTATTGAAGTCTTCCATTGGTGAGGGTGTAAACAACAACAGCGGCAACAACAACAACAACAACAACAACAACACTGAATACGTGTGTGAACATGACAGATGAGACCTCTCACCCAGATCTTTCATCTAATTTGAGTGTCTGCCTGCCCTTTTGCTGCCCCCCCTGCTCAGCGCAAAGGCCACACTTGGCTCTCCGAAACGGATAACCGCTCCCCTCTAGGACACGGGTCAGAGGCTCCGCTGGACTAATTAATACCAAAGTTGGCGCAGGGCCTAATTGGGGGAGAGAAAAAGCGCAAGGACTGCAGCTCTTCCCCAGCCGTCCAGCTAATGAGGTAGATTATCATACGCTGACTTCGGGGATTCACGAACACAGTGTGTGTGTGTGTGTCTGTGTGTGTGTGTGTGTGTGTGTGTGTGTGTGTGTGTGTGTGTGTGTGTGTGTGTGTGTGTGTGTGTGTGTGTGAGGGCTCTAGCTAGCATACTTCCGTGCATGCGGCTGTGCGATTGCAATGCGTGCCTCGTAGCATGGGCGTAATTTTGTTTTGGACATTTCATGGCTTTGTTTAGATAGGGCAGTGAAGAAGGGGACAGGAAGCAAGTGGGAGAGAGAGAAGGGGGTAGGGTGGAGAAATGACCACAGGCTAGATTTGAACCTGGGTACACTAACCACCGCACCACTGCACCCCCGCACCTCCGCACCTCCCAGACATACGGTGAGAGGCTTGCCATTCTTGGCTTGTTGAAGCTCCCGAGAAAGCAGAACTAATAGCTACAAACTGGGAACAGGCACAGTATACAGGTTGATTTGAAATGTGTGTTTGGAGGCCTTATGGAAAAGTTTTAAACTGGAGTTCGTTGCAGTTTCATTCTAGAAACAGAGGAAGAACTTTGCAAAGGATTTCAGGTAACTTTGAAACGTATGCAAATTCAGTTTTGCACAAGCACATCACAAATGCATCGAAGTGTGCCAGCCCCTTAAGACAAGGAGGAAGAGGCAGAGCGCACACGAGAGAGACACTGTTTTGTGTATGGGTGTGTTCATTTATGAGAGAGAGAGTGTCTGAGTCAGAGATGCTTTTGTGCGTCAGACAGTCACGGGTGGAGGAGTTTAGATTGATGCCTGTGTTTTCCCCCTCAGATTGTTCAGTGTGTATTTTAATAAGCCACCTGTGTCAATTCAGGATGGTGTTACATTTTTTTTTTTACCACTCTACAGCAGATGCTTTAGCTGCCTTTGCTATTTATCTCTCCCCCCTCTGTTTTATTGTCCACACAGTAAATAAAAAGGTGCAAATAAAAAAGGGACGCATTGGACACATGTCGACATGAGGATTTTGAACTTCTAAATTATGCCATTCTAGTTTGACATTCATGTACCCATAAATGTATACACACACACACACACACACACACACACACACACACACACACACACAAAATACAAAAGTGTCACTGCGTTGACCCACATAACTGTGCTCAGCTCGTTGTCGCCCAAAAGCAGACATAGCCTTCCTATGACCCACAATCAAAAAGAGATGTCACCTAATCCTGACCATGGATATAGGTCCTAAACACCACATGCTTAGGGTTAGAACCATGCCAATCAATATATAGAGACACTGTTTTGTGTATGGGTGTGTTCATTCATGAGAGAGAGAGAGAGAGTGTCTGAGTCAGAGATGCTTTCGTGCATCAGTCATAGTTTAGATTGATACCTGTTTCCCCCTCAGATTGCTCAGTGTGTATTTTAATAAGCCACCTGTGTCACTGCAATTCAGGATGGTGTTACATTTTTTACCGCTTTTTGAACGACGTCAATCCATATAGAACTCACAGTCTCAATCCATAT
>CM059272.1:25003415-25063415 GCA_030347295.1 Setipinna tenuifilis
GTAGTAGGCTGTATATTAGCCTAACAGCCCATGGCTCCTTGCCCTTCTCTTTGTGTTAGTAAAAGCAGACATTATCATCAGCTTTATGTCATTACAAACAACAATGCTGAAAGGTCCACTTGTATCTAGGAAACAGAAAACCATAAAACAGCTTCCACTTAAAATGATTTGGATTCTTGATGAGACCAGTGAGAACATCATTTAACTCTCATTTGTGCTGTGCGCTTAAGAGAGCCTAGAACACACTGTAACTGGCTATAATTGAATCGGTTGCCCATGGGTGTGCAAAGTCTTTTGTGAAAAGTATAAAAAAAAGATGTTTCCTGGCACAGCTCTGACTTGAAGGGGAATGAGCAGATGGTCCATTCAAACATACATGTTTATGGGAAAAAAACAGAGGGAGAATTCAAGGCAGATGCTGCCAGGAGATGTATCACAGAGTGGCAAAAACGGTCTAAAAATAGCTTTGAACTTGTCCGATGTGTGGGTGAAATCCAAGCCCATCCTAGCACAGCTAAATGACTTCTTAGGCAGACATTATTTACCACTGAGACTGGCCATTTGCCCACTGAAGTAACTGGAAAGAAACATGAACTAAGCCCCTAAAGCACCTCACATCTTATCAGTGTCTTCGGCCTTTCTCTCCATCCCTTTCTGACTTCACACACATATACACACACACACAAAAACACACACATATACACACACACAAACACAAACACACACACACAAAAACACACATATAACACATATACACACACACAAACACACACACACACCCACACACACACACACACACACACACACACACACACACACACACACACACACACACAGAAATAGATACCACATGCGCACACTAAAGATACTTTAAAACTTAAACTTGAACAAATTGTCACAAAATAAAAGCAAAAAACATACATGCAAGAAACAGAAAAACATCTGGAGACCTAAGTGGTGAGCTGCTACCCCTGTTTTCCAGGGTTTTTATGGTTCAGTTCACATACGAGCCCACTTACAAATTGTCTGGAGCTTTGACAAGGACTCCACACTCCACACAGGTTTCCTTTCAACACATACAGCACCTCCAGAAAATAGCCTAAAAGCATCCCAAAACAGCTATGGGGATAAAAAAAGAGAGAAGAAGAGGGGGGAGAGAAAAAAAAATCTATTACCTATTGTATAGTTTCATTCAAAAGTATCTTAGGTGCTGAAACAACACTGAAACCTCAAACAGCAGACAGTGTCATGAAAATAGCGATAAGCTCCAAACCCAACCCCCAGGCCCCCAGCTGTAATCCCAGCCCAGAGGCTTGTCCCAGAGCAGGGATATATGATCCAATTGTTGCCTCAGTGCAACCTCAGGGATTTTGCTTTGATCCATCATCCTGCATTTCTTACTTTACTGCGCTTTATACTCTACCTCAGCATCCTTTTCTCTATCACTAAACGAGGTTGCGCTTGGTCTCTACATGCATCTTGGGTGACCAGGTCACAGGTCAGTAGCTGAGAAACACCCAATTGCACTTCCAAGGTGTTCAGTCAATCACTTGTGTTCCGGTGTTCTGTTACCTGTTACCTCTTTATTTGTGTTTGTACCAAAGGTGTAATAGAGGAAGTACTCCCAGAGCTGTTATTTATGAATCATTTAAAATGACAAAACAGTGTTTACTCACCTTTTTGTAACTGATAATTGTCAGGTTATGCGTACTTGAAAAACCCTCCTTGTTTACTCCTGTGCATATAGTTTACCCGTTTTTCTTTTTTACCATGACACCACTGATTTAGACATACTGTATGTAAAACTCACGTCTCTGCAGTGGCTCAAGCTGTTTGTGGAAATGGGGGAAACTATTGAAAATCAAGATGTTCGACAGCCATCATGCACACTCAATGTATGCAATGTAGGGCAGGCCTTCTAGTCAAAGAGGTATCATTGTGAAGTAATATGAAACAAGCCTTCTGGTCATTCAGCGACCTGTGCACTGTGATGGGTGTGTTTGTACAGTATCTTGTACACAGCAAATTCTATAGTGCTGTTAAATGAACTCTGTGAACACTGTGAAAGTCAGTTTAAACACTATGCCAGTGTTTATTTTGTCCCAATCTTTGTAGTGTTCATTTAACACTCCTCCCTTACATATTTGACTCCTTTAGAGTCAAATCAACTTTTTGCAGTGTAATTTCAACTCTTAGTTTTACACTTACACTCTTAAATTAACACTTTTGCGGAACACTGGGAAATTAACTCTGAAAATGTTGCTGTGTAGGTAGGCATGACCAAGACACACAGGGGAAGAGGTTAACATGGGTGGAGAGTTGGCTGTACAGGACTAGTACCAGAGACAAGATTTCATTTTCCTTTAAGCTCTGTTTCTTAAGCCTACATGCCCTTTAACTCAATAACTGCTCCTCAGTAAATCTTAAAAGATGAACTCTGGAGAGAGATACTACAAATATTGCTTCAGTCTAAAAGGTAATATCTCAGGGGGACTATACTGTGAAGTTGCACAGTGGTTATCAGAGGTTCAACTGACAGAACACATTTTGTTTGTTTGCTTTGGGGTGTTTTGTTCATAAATTCAAACAGACCATTGTAAATAAAATAGGTTGAATAGTGGAATCTAGGATTTACCTCAGATACAATTATTAGTATGAATTACTATATTATTATATGACTAGATTATTATAATTTCAACATGTCATCAGTGAGTTTTTTAATTCTGAGGCTGGTGCTGAAACTTTACCAGCATACCCAACATAACCATAATACCCCATAATAACAATAAACACTAATTATTTAAAAATGTCATACCCATGGTCTGCAAACAAAATTAGAACAGCATTGAAATAAAGGTTATTAAATTCACTGGATACACTCTCCCACAAATATTAATATATTTCATGCCACACCTTGTGCTGCTGAGTCTTCCCTCTGCGCAAACACATTGCTGTTTTCATTACAGGAGAGGGGCATGGAGAAGCCAAGGGCCACGCTAGGACATTAATTACATCCTTGTTGATGTTTAATGAGCTGTTGCAACCTAGTCTCTTGCTGGCTGGCTGGATTTATGTTGATTGTGTTGAAGAGCCTCCAGGGAGAGGCAGGCACTCTCAAATGTACTGTCTAACCATTGTCACAACATGGATCATTACAAGCATTGTTCTGCAAGTTTAGGTCTAACAAACAATCCCACAGATGGTGGCAAGGTTGGGTGGTTGAACTGACTGCTGATTGTTGTTGTCAGTGTGTTAATTGTGCCACTAACCTTAACCCTGCCTTAACATCAGTCTTCATTCATTGCCAATATTGAAACTGATAACATTAACATAATGTAACAGTTAACCTGTTAGCGACTATTGAAACCACTTTGCACTTACCTGTGTGCTTATAGTGCTCTGATAGGATGACATTACAATAAATAAACATTTTCCTTTACTTGTTTTAAGTTAACTATTCATTCCCAAATGTGTAGGATATTGTTTACCCTCTACATATTGCAACACATTAGCAATGACAGTGACTAGATGAAAGGGATTCCCATTTGTTATTGTGATCTCACAGCACACACACAGTATACACAATGAAATGGCAACCTGCATTTAACCTATCCTATCACACACGTGAGCAGGGGGCAGCAATGACAGCAGTGCCTGGGGACGGTACCATGCTCAGGGTACCTCAGTGTCACTACTGGCAGTTGGTGGATTTGAACCCGCGACCCTCTGACACCACAGGTCTGTTACCTTGACTGATGGATTCGAACCTGCCATCCTCCACCACCACTGCCCAACATCATAATAAAAACCTGGAACTACTTGTGCTGTCTGGATAGATGTGAACTATTAAAGAAATCCTAAAGAACTCATTTGACAATGTGATCATAGTCCTTGTCATTTTTACCTTCACAGAATTTAGGGTGGATTACTACAACCACTGTCTGTAAAAAGCAAAAGCAAAGCAAAATTGCATATCCTAACACTGACATGGTCATATGCTGTTACTGCAACTCAGAGGTGTCATACATGACTTCACATATTTGATCCAACCATTCTCTCGCAAGCTGTTGTCAAAGACTGGCAGAAAATATTTTGCTTTATTTTCGCAGAGTAGAAGGGCATATGACTGTGTCATCTATCTTATACAGTCATCTGTTTAAAAAAACAATAGTGAGACATGTGATATCACAGCCAAATGCATTACTGTTTAGCAGAACGTTTATTCATTTTTATTTGAGAAACACATGCATGGACACACATATACACACACACACACACACACACACACACACACAGTGGAAATCGATTGTAGCTTCCAGTCAGAATTGAACAATCATTTAATGAGAAATGCAAGTAATCTAATCCTCTAAAATGCCCAGTGACAGCCTCAGAATGCGTAAATAATTTCTGATAAAAAAGAGCTCTCCCTCCGCTGCTCCCGCTGCTGCTCTCTCTTCCTCTATCCCTCTATCCCTCTCTCCCCTTCCCTGTCATAACTCTCTGTTCCCCACAGGCTCCCCTCTCTCTGTATTATGCTGTCTTTCATTTTTTCGAGCTGGGTTTTTTATGTCCTTGATTGAAATTGAATGTGACAGCATGCGTGGCTTTTTATATGTTAGTAAAAAAAACTGTGCAAAAGTGCAAATGGAATCAGATTCCTCTGACAGCAGGTTGTGGACTAGACAGAACAGCTCTAAATGGAGTCTAATATCATCACTTCAGTTCTGAGCTTTTGAGATCAATCACATGTTTTAAAATAATCCATATCTCATGTCTGATTTTTGTTTTGGTGCTACACTGGAAATAGTGTGTTTGTTCTGTTGATCGGAGATTTCATACAACAGCCAGTCAACAACTTGATCTAGTGAACATAACACAACAGGACACACAATACACAGAACACCGCACACAATACACAGAACTGTCTGGTAAAAGCAACAACACATGCTCTCCTTCACAGTACAATAAGCCTTATCTGTGCCCAACAAACGGCTACGTGCTTCGACATGACAGCCTCTACACAAACCCTGAGCCGCAGGATGCAGTGACAGCAGCAGAGCTGCCGTTATGAGCACATCAGTGAGGTTTGCAGGAGGGCACTTTCATGCCCAGTGTAAGCATAAAGAGCAATGTAAAGGGAGGTCAGGAAAGCTTGAAAGTCATCATGATGCGGACAGGGACGTGACAAGGATCACATATGAAAAGGTGCAGAAAGATCATAGTATAATTTATATACATGGTCATAAACACGATTTGCTTGATGTCTTTACTTTACCTGAAAATCATCATGATGAGCACAGGAATCACATATATACAAGGTGCAGAAAGACATTTGCAATAGCCTGCTAGAGTTTGTAAATCATATTATAATTTATAGTATGTACATAAATACGATTTGCTTGATGTCTTTATTTTATCCGACTTCTTCAATTTCTCTGCATTCTGCATTCAGGCACTGTATACCTGAAACACTCCTCTATTTCCACAAACTGTCAAGGTACATTGAGTGACAGTTTCTATATGAAAAGAGCTATATAAATAAAGACCATTATTATTGCTGTTGTTATTATAAAGATAACATTTGCTGTATCTTTCATAACTGTTGAGCATGCTGGCTTCGTACTGATCACCAGCCCGAAGCACACTCAAAATAATTCCTGTTAAACACCCCCCCCCCTCCAGACGGCACTACAAGATATGATTAATAAGAGACGTAGGGGGACTCAGTTTCCCGTGTTTATTTTACCAGGCAGAAGGAGGTCAGAGAAAGTGCCTGTCATCGTGCTGAAAAAAGGAGGGAATGGATGGTGCAATTACTGGCTACGCACACAACACTGCACAGTGGGGAGGAATGTACAGAGCCCGAGAGAGGACAGAGGAGGGAGGGAAGAAGAGGGTGATTGAGATATACTGATGGGAGGATAGAGAGAGAGAGAGAAGAAGAAGAAGAAGAAGACGAAAAAGAAGAAGAGGAGGGAGAATTGAAGGGCGTTCCTGTTCCTGTTCCTTCAGGTACAAATCATCCCAACTGCTCATAACAGATTCAGCACCTCCAGCATTGCCAGCTGGGAGCAAATACAGACGAAAATACAACCTAATGCAAACAATAAAACACAAAAAAACTGGGCAAACAAGTAGCCCACTTGTTCGTTTATTCATCATACATATTCCCAGGATGGGTTTTGCTTAGTGTTATTTATTGTATAATTAGATCATTACAAAGTGATCTTGGTGGAGCTCGTTTTATAACCAAGGGAAAAAAACATGCACATTAAACAAAACAAAGTTGCTGGGTGGCTGGAGAAACTGCCAGAAGGCACTAATAAGTTGTAGTCTGACTGGTTCTCTATGGAGAGCGAGCTGTTTAATGGTGTTCACTCTGGCCCCCACACTTTTCTTGTGATCCAGGGGAAACTCCATTCCCACAAAGTGGGGTAACCTCATTATTTTATCTCACTGTGCCATCCAGACATAGCCATGGAACTCCACCACCCCCCCCCCTCTCTGCCCCCCACCTCCACCGTCCCCCCGCCATGCTAACCAATGCTGTAGAGTGGTCTCAAGTGGAGCCTGTGGCAACTTCAACACACTATTGACCTTTTGAGATCTACCTGGTGATAAATTGTGGTCCAGACAGGGCAGACCACAAAGTAGACCTTTTAAATTCCACGACCGTTTAGGGAAGAGCTTTGTCTTTGACCAAAACGATTTGCGTCTCTCTCTAAACCAGTCATTTGATGAGGGCACCAGGCTCTGGCCCCAGGGAAATTAAACTAAACTAGCTCCAACTACTCTTGTCAACTTCCTACGGCCATCTCTTGTCCCACTTATCAGTTCTTTCCTGACTATTTTGATTCTTGTGGATAGAGGTCTTCCTGTTGACATCCTCGGTGAGTTTAGAGCAATTTCCCTTTACTCAAAAGCAAACTTATCAGTTCTTTCTTGACTGTTTTCATTCCTGTGGTGGATGGAGGTCTTCCTTTTCATAGCCTCGGTGAGTTTAGAGCAATTTGCCTCCACTCAAAAGCAAAGCTCTAGGCAGCCAGATGTATGGAGAGAAGACGAGGAGGAAGGGTGGACACAGTTGTGTACATGTTTGCGTAGTCTGAAAGGTCACTGTGTGCAGATGACCTCTCAGGAAAAAACAAGACAGCGCCCCCTGTTGCTACGCGTCCTGCAATCACTTTCAACCCCCCCCCCCCTTTTCAGCATACTCACTCACTCATTTAATCCAATCAACATAAATCCATTAGAGGTCACATCACGCTATATTCCCTGCCACTGCATCTTTAGTACCACATTCACGCAGCACCTCTTCCTTTCAAATGACGGTCTCTAATTATGCGGTGTGTCTTTGAAAGTTTCTTTTGTATTTCTTGCTTCTATAGGTAATAGCTCGCACCAGTGAACCACAGTCTCTGCAATATATGAAGATAAATACTGTATATACTGTATGTGTGTATGTGCAGGAGCATTATGTAACATGTCAGTTGATGCAGCTCATCAAAGGAAACATTGTCTCTTCATTTCAATTTGTGCACATCAGTATATTTCCAGACACAAATATGTATTTTATGTATATTACAATGTTTATTGCCTTTTTGTTGATGTAAACACCTATTACCCAATGTTGCATTTCTCCCTTTTCACATGTTCATCACACTGGTCATAATAACACACCATGCATACACAACATACAAGAGAGAGAGCCTGGCCACACTGGCAGTTGTGGGCTAGTGGTTGAAGAGTTGGACTTGCAGCCAAAGGGTCCACAGGTTCAATTTCCCACACTGACGGGGACGGGGGAAGTGAATGACCAGTACTCTCCTCCGTTCTCCTCTGTGACTGAGGTGGCCTGAGCATGCCACTGTCTCCGCACACTTCTTCCCATGGTGCTGTTGTCATGGCTGCCCCCTGCTCATGTGTGTGATGGGGTAAATGCAGGGGTAAAATTTTGTTGTGTGCTGTGTGGTCACAATGACAAATGTGAATCACTTTCACATTCAAACTCGTCTGACATAGTCAAGCTTATTGTGTTTAGTGCATTTACTTACGCAAGAACTGGGGGGGATGAGGGGAGGGGGCATTTTAATTGATTTATTACATTGTCTTGGGATGACAGTGCTCATGCTTAAACAAAGCTACACATTATCTCTAATTGCTGTCTATTAAGCATGTTAGCATTCAACCCACCTGAATAGCCAATTATGCAATCCCTTGCCTCACTGTGCCTCTCTACTGGGAATGCTTGTCTCCATGTGTACTGTCATTAATGTGTTCTTTTAAAAAAGCTATTAAAATAATCTGTCAGTGAGTACATGAAAAGACTGAGCAGTGTTTTCATAAGGTAGAATAAGGTGCTGCTTAGATATTTTGATAAAGAAGCATTTTAAACTGTCTGTCAATGTCTGAAGACAAAGAATGTCCTCAATGTCCCCACATTTCCCCAATGTCCCCACAACACACTTTTCCATTAACGTGCTGTAGCCGCCTGTGTGTGCAGGTGGCTTTGTAGAGACTGTTGGAAACTGATGAGAGTGTGCCCAAAATAAAACAAGAAGACGTGCTTTGGACAGATACGGCCGCCTGTTGTCAGAACACCAATAAGCACGAGCTCTGGAGATGAATGCAAATTGGCCCTGGGCACCATGGTGAGGTGAGGTGGTGTCATAAATCTCATTTCATTGAAATACAAGGAGACAGAGGACTCTAACTGATATGCCAAGTATTGCTCTCGCCTTGAGGTATTTATACAATGCAGGCCCTGACAATGCTTTAATAGTGCTATTACAGTTACTACTAGTGTGGTTAGCTGTGGTAAATATGGAGCAACATCCTTTAAGTAGTGGTAGCAGAAGAGACCGAACAATGCACCCCATGCCTATGCCCTTGAATTAGAAGATTAAAGATGAGTATTCAGCAGCGTTTTTACTGAAGTACCTGTAAACATTTTATTACTTGCAATATTGAGAGCAATATCCCTTCAACTTTGGCAAAAGGATTTATGGTTGCACTTTTAACCAACACAAACCTGTATTATTCAATGAAACAACAAGGTTTGGCTTCAAACAGCTTGGCAGCATGTCCATCAGCCTCATTCATATTCAAATATTCATAGTATTGTAGGAGCCACCCAATTAGTCATATTCATGATATTGATAATTTAAAACAGATATCAAAGTGTACACAATGATATGTGGTGATTGAAGAGGGAGAGCAATTACTGATAATTGCTGCCTGACTGTGGTGAGTGGGTGCATGTGTTCAAAGGATTGGGCTGAACCACTGTGGCACAATGGCAAATGGTGAATCATAACCAAAGACATTGGAATATGTGTGTGTGTGTGTGTGTGTGTGTGTCAGGGGGGTTGCAGATGCATAAAAGACTGTGTGCTTGAATTGACCACCAGCTAAAACAACGAGATTGACAACATGACAACATCAGAAAAGACACCCTGAGCTGGTCAAGCTAGCAAACATGGGTCTGCTGACCATCGAATAGCTAACTTCAATCTGACACGGTGTAAGGTGTAAAACACTACCCAGTGCAGATAGCCATTCAAAACCCATGTTTAGTTTAGTATTTCTCTAATTGTGTTTGAGGTTTGTTTTCCTGTATTGGTGGGGACCAAAAAAATTTGCAAACACAACCTGGCTTGATAAAGCTAGCACTTGCTAGACAGCATTGCTGACTTAATTTTTGGCATGTCTTACATTATTTTTGTGGGTGTTCTGACCCGAGCTACAGGACTACATAGCACACAGCTTGCTTGTCCTGGCCTGTCTCAATGACAAACACTGATGACGTTAACCTGCCAGCTGTCTGTGTCTCTGAGATAGGCCTACCATAGGCTAGCATGCCAACAGCCAGCAATCCTGTTATATTTGTTAAAGAGGACTGTCCATACAGCACCAAAATGTTGTAAAAAAAAGTATATTTTCCTAACACCCAGGCACACAACTGGATTACACAAAACTGAGTCTGCAGGTGTGGGCTTCCATTGGCTATACCATAGACTTGTTTAACATCAGTTATGCAGGGTGTCATTACTAAGCAAGGCAGGAATGGAACAGTCAGGTCTACAGAAGTAAATGGCTACATTACCAAACAAGTAACAGCCAGTTAAGGCAGAGCAGAGAGTACAGAGGGAGATAAAGAGAACCAGACATTTCAGTCATCAAGGTCTGCCAATGTCCCACAGAAGGTCACTTAATCAATACACCACCCACTTAAAGGACAATTGTGGTCATTTTCAACATGCAGCTTGTTACGACGTAGAGTGTTGAGGGTCTTAAGTGTTGACACACAAAAAGCAGCGGAGAAGCAAAAATGGATTTCTTGCCATTTGTTTTTTAACACCACCTTGACGACGTGAGCCAGTGCCCAAAACCAAAGAAAAACCAGAAAAATGAGCCAGCTGTGAGAAGCCGAACAAATGTAACAGCCAATGGCTCAAAATGGACAGTTCAATGTCAGAATGTACTGAATATACTCTGCTGAGGGTACATACAGTGGAGTATACAGGCATACGTCCTCTCTCACACAGCTCCCTGTTTTTGTCCAAACCCACCAGAAGCTTAATTGAAACTAGAAGATGTTGTGCTTCCATACCCCATACTGGGGTATACTCTTTTTATGTTTTCACATTAAGCTTTTTTAAAGGTCTTATCTAATAGATTAGAAGGTTATATTGCATGTTGGCTTTTGTGTGTACAACATAAAAATCACAATATATGCCCTTGTCATCTGAGATACTGAGGACTAAATGGCTAGAGATAGTGCTTAAAGCCACCCTTTCCTGTCTTTTGTTGCATACTACACAATGTTATTCTTTTTGAATGACAGTTTTATAGATAGAAATGGGTACAGGTGTCACTGCTTCACAGATAAAGGGACCAGTTAACTCACTTATGGGAGGTCACATGTCAAGCTTTAAAATGGAATGACATTTGAAGTGTCAGTCACCAGGTAAGATAATATGTGCGCTTCAGGGGAGATCTGTTTGACAGATTTAAAGTGAAGAGATTTATCAGGCAAGAAAAAAACTTGGAACTGACAGACGTAAAGGAAAATGTTTTAAGTTAAGAAATGCTGAAAGGATCTCCTGTTTCGGAATAGCTTTAAGAAGTACCAAGGCCACGATGAGAGACCTTAAAGACTAACTTATTATCCCCTATTGTATGACAGTGTATAGACTGTACATAGGTTATCGACAGAGGTTTCTTTAATCCGTTGCAACGGATTGCTCATTATTTCATTTGTATTTGGCCTGCCACTTTCTCTCTTTATGTAATTGAAGGTAATAATGTCATATATAATTTCATGTATATTTCATGTTCATGTATAATAATTGTAGTGTTGTGTTTTCTATTGTGACTATATACATATGCATAACACTCAGAATTAAAGAGATTTACTGAACATCCTGTCTCTGCGTCATTATATTTTAACTGACACAGAGTCTCATTATAGTTTTTAAATCTGCCTTACAGTAATAACACTGTAATGTTCTTTTTGGAAGTTAATTTAAAATAATACTTTTTTAATGTATTTACAAATGTGTATTTGATTTGATGAACCTTTGTTAAAAATACCATGAGAGAAACTGGTGATGGATTTTAGACCTACATAAAACTGTGGGCATATACATGTCTATGTTGCCCCTATTCTTATTTATTCATGATGTTACTGTCACCCCTGAGCATCCTGACTCACCATGTGTGTGTGTGTGTGTGTGTGTGTGTGTGTGTGTGTGTGTGTGTGGCACTGGGCGCTGGTGCACTGGCTTACATAAGTCACCTCCTGCCCCACATCTGCTGCACTTGCTGCAGGGCAGGAAAGCAGTGCAATCCTCAAAGCCATGCTATAGCCACCTCTCACACTGCTCCTTCCATGCATGTACACACACACACACACACACACACACAGATACACACACACACACACACACACACACACACACATAGGTACACACACGCAAACACACAAATTAAAACATGCACACACACAGACAACCACACACACACACACACACACACACACACACACAGTATGTGTTCTGGCATGTGACACAGATGCCAGTGTGCGTTAGATGTATGTGGGAGCAGTGTGGAGTGTAAGTGCCTGGCATGGACCTGCAAGCACATGCCTCATCATACAAACCGCACTGCCACCATTGAGTCACCTCACTACTGATGATTGCTTCTTCTACTACTACTATTTCTACTACTACACACACACATACACACACACACACATACACACACTTGCACACACACAAACATACACACACATGCACACACTTTCTCTCTCTCTCTCTTTCTCTCTCTCTCTCTCTCTCACACACACACACACACACACACACACACACACACACACACACACAGTGAGAATATTTAATATTAAGGCCTGTGTGTGAATGATACATACAGGATAAAAATAGCTTTGGGAATACCTATACAACAGCAGCAGGGAATCACCTCTATATTCTCAGATATATATTCTCACAGGTACAGTGTAGCTTTACAGTAAATCATTTTAACACTCTCACAAGCTCATCGCTACATCTTCCAAAAATATAACCCCAAACAATTGTGTTCCTCGCGCCTTCCTTACCAACAAAAAAACAATTTATCAGAGTTTGCAAACAATTGTTTGTCCACACTGTATGTGTGTGTGCACATATTTGGTGTATTGTGCATGTTTATATTTACATGTGTTTTTAATCCTAAACACACCTCTGTCGGCCTGTGATAAGGAGATGCTGTCCTGTGGTGTAACACACATTCACACATTACATTAAATTACATTGCATTTGGCAAAGCGACTTACCCAAAAGGAGGACATAAGGTGACAGAGGGGCAAAGGAAGACAGAGTAAGCAGACAACCTTTATACATACAGGGAGATGCATGTGCTTGAATAAGTTTCCCGGATGAGGATCACTACAGACACACATACAGTACTCCCCACATGGGGACAGAGAAAGAGAGAGTTGGTTTAGTGATTGTTAGTAGTCACACATTTCCCTTAAAGACAGCAGACACTTCTCAGCAAGAATGAATAGTGCAATTCCAGCTGGGAAGAGCACAGTAACTCATGAGGTGGGAGGCAGGCAGCTGGAGTGCTATGGCTGAGCCACTGCCATGGAAGTCAAATAAGGGATTTGCTAGTTGATGCAGCGGAGAAGCTAAGCCATGGGAAACCGTGTGACTCACGAAAGTTTATTTTGTCACATTCGTGATGCACACACACACACCCACACACAGGCACATACACATACAGTAAATACACAGAGACACATACACACACACACACACACACACACACACACACACACACACACACACACACACACAGGCACATACACATACAGTAAATAGACACAGACACATACAAAGACACACACACGCACGCACACACATATACACAGTGTGTGTGTATGTGCGTGTACAAGAGTATATGTGAGAGACTGAGCTGTTGAATGCGTAAGCAGAATAAGATGAGTTGCAGTCTAGTCCCTGAGTCAGCCTTGCTTTACATTACATTACATCAGAGTGCCTTTTACACCAGACTGCAGATTACTTTACATTACATCACAGTGCCTATACATAAGCCAGCACACACACACACACACACACACACACACACACACACACACACACACACACACACACACACATGCACGCACACAGACATCTGTCTTTAATCAGTTTTTGCTAGTGATAATTATAAATCTTAATCTCTCTCATCTCATTTCACACTCTCTCTTTCTCCATTTTCTTTACCATTCATTACTTAAATATATCTTGTCGACTCTTTGTTGTTGCTACTTATCCATTCCTATTCAGCATTGTCATCACCATGACTCATCCACAGTGAGGTAAAGCCTGTAAGGGGCCAAGGAGCCATGATATACAGACTGGTGAGCACTTTAAATCTAGTTGCAAATAAAGACCTATTCTATTCTATTCTATTCTGTTTAGGGTCCAGAGGTGGGAAGCCCTATTGCTTTTCGAAGGATGCTTTTTCTTGTTGTTCTTCTTCTTGTCACAAATGTGACCTTTTTTGTGGCAGTTTTGAGAGAAAGTGGAAATAGAGGGTTTTTTTTTTCATTGTGTTACAAAGTCTATCCCACTTTTTCCCACAGAATTGTGCTTGCTGCACTTCTTGCCTATTTGAAGGTGGTCACCCTGATGTTGGGATGTTGGCAAAACGTTGATAGCAGCCAATATTTAAGCAATATAGTACGAGTGCGAGTGGGATAGGTAAGGGATATTGCCACGGGTGGTGTTCGGCCGTAGCCACGAGGCCGAAGGCCGAGTATATAAAAATACATGTATGTTTTATAAAATATGTAATGTAATGCAATGTGAATATATTGTCATGCTAAACCAGTGTAACATTTACAACTGCTACGACCTTCTTTAAGGTCTCAAAGTTATCCTGGTATTTTACACTTTCTATTGTAAAAGGGAAATGCACAATAAATGCTGCTGACCCAAATAGCGTCCCTAATAGAATAATCCTTACACTGCCAATTTGCCATACACAATGCAAATGCAAACGAACTCGCAGACCTCCAGGGTCTTTGTTAGGCAGGTAATTGTTCCCTGCAAAATATTACACTGCAGCCTGCCGTGCCTGCTTCAGTAGGGGATATTTTATAATTCACTCGCTTGAGCATGCAAAGCTCTTAGGTGCTTACTGAATTTAACATGCCTCGCCTAAGACATGCAATGTTATATTATTCAATGTCATTTCACGCATATGTGCACAGTGAATAACAACTGGGTAGTTTCAAGACCAGTGTGAGCAGTTTGTCTCAGGAATTTGGGGGAATTAGCAACCAATATGTCACTTGAACCCTCGTAAACTCGTAGACAAACCAAAATAGAAACTCGTAAACAAACCAAATCCAAAGGCGTCGACACAGTTATGGCTTACTGTTGCCTACAGTACCTATCTACCACTGGTTGCATACCTCTCTGCTACGCTCCACCCTGAATCATCCAGTTATAGCATTAAGGAAGTCTGGAGAAAGATAGTTAAAATTCTAGACTTCAACCCCCTCTTAAATAGGTCAGGTAGTATATGGTACAGTCTTTCTCTACGAATCGGAAAATCATTTTATTGGAAAGAATGGGTTCAGCGGGGCATCACAACACTTGACCATATTTATCTAGGTCATGAGCTTAAATCATTCAATGACTTACAGTCTGAAATCCATCTGCAAAAACATAATTACTGGCGATGTATACAAATCCGTTGCATCTTAACAGCCACATTTAAGTCTCCCTTGACTCCCCTTAGTGCAGACATTCCCTCTACTCTTGTAAACAGATATGAGTTGGGTCATGAAGCATCCTTTTACTACTCAATGCTTTTGGATAAGTATGTCAGTATTTTGTCATTAAGAGTGTGGGAAAGAGACCACATTCACAGATGATCAATGGACACACATATGTCGTAATTCAAGTAAAATAGGTTACTAGGTTGGTAGGTTGGTTCAGTTTAAGATAATCAACAAAATGTACTGCACTCCCACTAAACTTTCTACAGTTAGGATAATTAACAGCCCAATGTATTGGCCCAATGGATTACAAATGATGGAACTTTAACCCATATGCTGTGGGCGTGCCCTACAGTGCAGCAGTTCTGGATTATCCATTCATGAATGCATCGGGGGAGTTGTGGGTGTGGAAGTGCCCCTTTGTATCCGCTTATATGTGCTGGGTGACTCATCTGCTCTGCACGATATTATTTCTACTGTCAAAGCAGAGTGGGTTCACACAGCCATTATGCTTGGTAAGAAACTCTTAGTTTAACAATGGAAGTCAATCCATGCACCATCAATTAGAGACTGATGTAACGCCCTTGCTATTGTGGCAGCATATGAACAAATTTCTTTCGCCCAGCTGGACAGATTGAACTGGTACCACTTTAAATGACATGTTTCTTCAACACCTACAGCACATGACCTGACATGACAATCTACAGCTCAGCCCCCATCCTCATAGTCTTATAAAGCCAGAGATTCAGCTCTTTTCTTTTCAGTGTGGCCTCTCCTTGGTGTTTTTGCTCGTCTGGTCTTCTTGGTTGTTGTTTCAATGTGGGTGTGTTAGAGGTATTTAATTAAGGGTACTCTGTTCTTGTTCTTGTCTGTTTGTGTTCTGTGTGTGATTGCTTTGTCATATTCCTACTCTTGACATACACTGTTGTTCTCTACACGTTTTAAAAGTCAATAAAAATGCCAATCATAAAAAAAGACAATTGAATTATTTATGATCCTGTCTAATTTACTTTAAAACATTTAGAAACACAATCACATCAATTGGTTGTCAATCACACTTAACAAATATTATGTTATGCGAACACACTTTTTGACATGACAGATATTACAGAAAATTCTTTTCTAACATTTTGCTTTGAACAGGTGTATTCATGAAATAAAAAGTTTACCTTGAGTAGGGAAAAAAAAGTCTTCTGGGTTGACATACACATTTAGCTTTTTAATAACCACTATCCATGGACTTGCTAGGTCAACACATATATACAGTTATGCACATAAAACGTGGTAGCATGATAATCTGGGATACACAGAGACATATGCGGTTAATCTCAAGCGCTTATCTTGATGGTTGAACCATGGAGTGACGTGTGCTGTCTGCTCCCTCTGTGGCTGTCTCTCCTGTCCTGTCACCGCAGTGGAAGTGTGACCTTTGCGGGTGAAAAGGCAGGACGCTGGTGGCTGTGACCCTCAGGACCTCAGTGGCTCATGTGTGGCATTATTAACACACATATACACACACACATGCAAACGCACATGTGCACACACACACAGCATCTCAATGTGTCGTGTGTGGTGGCATTATTAATCCCCTCCCCACACACACACACACACACACACACAAACATAAACAAAGGACCTCAGTGGCTTATGTGTGGCATTATTAACACACATATACACACACACATGCAAACACACACGTGCACACACACACACACACACACACACACACCATCTCAGTGCATCCTGTGTGGCATTATTAACCCCTCACCCCATCCCACACACACACACACCCACCCACACACACACACCCACACACACACACACACACACACACACACAAACATACAAATAAATGAAGGACCTCAGTGGCTCATGTGTGGCATTATTGACAGGGTGCCAACACTAGCCCACACATATGTGTACACACACACACACACACACACACACACATTGGACCCCAGTGGCATGTATGACATTAAACAGGGCTCTGAGAAAAGACAGGTGACTAGAGAGTCAGTTGGTGACGTGGAAGCCAACATACCGTTAAACACGACTAACATGTGGGACTGTGCACTATACTGCTGCCACACGCAGGCACAAACCAGCACACACATATGTGTACATGCTCTCTCTCTCTCCCTCTCTCTCTCTCTCACTTGCTCTCTCTCACTCGCTCTCTCTCTCACTCTCTCTCTGTCTTTCTCTCTCAGACATAGACAGACAGACAGACAGACACACACACACACACACACACACACACACACACACACACACACACACACACACACACACACACAGGAAGAAAGTGACACACATACCAACCTTAGTGGGGGGAAGTATCACGGTCCAGACAAACAAATGCACTGATACGTACAAAACATATGTAAGCACGTACATGTAGTGACGCAAACATTCTTAAATTAAAATTGATTTAAACTAGTGCTAAAAGTATAGTATGCCCATGGTTTAAATACATACAGGCACAGGGTTAATAATAATAACAACAATAATAATAACCTATAACCACCTGAGCCAACACTGTCCACATGTATAGCTGAAAAGGCTCGACTTTTGCCATGCGCTTACACACACTCACACACACAAGTGCGATGTTTCTATTTTAGTATTCTGTGTTCAGTCGGTCAATGGCAGCCATATCCAAGCAGCCAAAGGCACTGAGCTCTTTTCTGCCATCCAATCAAATGGTGCAGAATCTCATTTGGGAAATGTCAATATGATATCTGGATCTGTGGCAAGTGACAGACACCCATTGACCACACTGGAGCGCTGATTTTATAACGCAACACATCTGTGATTTGGCCTGCTGAGGGGTGGAAACAGGTCGCTGTTTGATAGTAGGGTGGGATGGCTTTAGTAAGCAACACTGGTGCAGAATATTGGGACGTTTCATCTGTCCTCACAGTGTCACTGGAAGGAATATCTCTCTCTCTGTCTCTCTCTTTCTTTCAGTGCCTCCCCCTTTCTCTTTCTTCCTGTCTGTCTCTTTCTCTCTCTCTCTCTCTCTCTATTTATAGCAGTCACATTACTGCTATGCTTGGCTGCATCTGAACGCTTCCACTCAGTAATACAATGTTTTTTCAGTATGATATGCAAAAGCCCATTATGACCCAAGCTACTCTCCTGAAATGCTTTCTAAAAGTGTAGCCATTGTTTGAAAACAGCCTTCTAAAACCTTTTGGGGTTTTGCATGAGCTCAACAGAACTTCACTAAAACCTTTATATTTGTCTTTAGTGCATAGAGACATACAATAAAAACTGGTGAAGAGCTTACACACTTCGTTCCATCTGTTCTCTGCATCACTGAAAGGGATTTCTCTCTGTCTCTTTCTCTTTCTCTCTCTCTCTCTCTCTCTTTCTCTCTCTCTCTCTCTCTCTCTCTTTCTCTCTCTCTCTTTCTCTCTCTCTCTCTCTTTCTGTGTCTCTCTCTCTCTGTCTATTTATAGCAACCACATTACTGCTATGCTTGGCTGCATCTGAGCGCTTCCATTCAGTCATGTAGTGTTGTTTCAGTGTGATATGCAAAACCCCATCATGACCTGAGGTGCTCTCCTGAATGCATTCTAAAAACGCAGCCACTGTTTGAAAACAGGCTTTTGGGATTTTAGAGGAACTCAACCGAATTTCACCAAAACCTTTATAGCTCAGTGTCGGTAGTGCACAGAGACATAAAATAAAACTTGACGAAGAGCTTACACACTTCGTTTTAACAGGAAATGACTTAATGACTTACCTCTTTTGACTACCATCAGGGGGGATGAATGGGAATCTTCACAGATGGTTAATGCCTTATCCCTGATGTTAATGAATATTTTCTGAAAATCAGCCAGCCAAAAAAGATTTTAAAAAGCAATACATATGTGGCATTACAGTAACACAAGAGTAAACAAAAAAAGGAAATGACACCATATGGCATTGATAGCTAATAGCATGATAACTAAAAGTCACCATATGCCACCATCTACTCTCTATGTGAAGATAATCGTCGAAGTCAGTAGTTGTGTTTCCCAAAGCACTTGATATGCACCCCACCACTGCACTACCTGCGGCCATACCAAGTGGTAGTGGCAGGCATCAGTGTAACTCTCTGATAGCGCATACCCCCTGCAGATCCCTGTCCCTCAGAGGGAGTTCCTCAGATACTCCATAGTGAGAAACACCTGTCACCAGGGTCACCAACAACATCCTGTGGGCGGTCCCCAAACCACTCTTTCGAGCCCCCTCTTGTACCTGGCTAAAGTTCTTTTTTCCCCTGCAGTACACCTCACAGCAGTGCAGGCATTGCAGACTAACACTTTATTTTTAACTGTGCCTTTTACAGGGTGAATATGTGTAACAACATTTAATGCTACATGCTTAAACTGTACCTTACACTGTCCCTAACCCTAAAGTATACGCCTAGTGTAGATACATAGGGTTACATGTTGTGTCACACTTTGATACACTGTTCTTCCTGATGTAGGTACATTGTTGTAGGGATGTTAAAAAAGTGTTACCCATTGAAGCAGAATTCCAGCCAATGATCTTATTCAGCCTTTGGTAGTCAGAATGACATGCTGGGATTATTGTTTAGTTATATGTTCTGTCTTTCTTAGTGGGGTCTTTGTAATTGCACAGTACCATGGCAGCCTTGGAGACCTCCCAAACAAGGAGAGAATGAGGTTGTTGGTTATGTTAGGCCATAAGGAGTGCTTGCTTGCAAGTCCCTCCAGACTGTTTGAGGAAAAGAGGTCGAAGTAATCTATTAAATGGACAAATTGGACTCACAGTAGGATCTAGCCCGATCCTTCACAACTCCAGTGAGCAAGCTCCCTCTCCATCCTCTCACACTGTGTGCAGGCTCAACATCTTGTGTGTTGGTATGGTTGTGTGTGGGCCCATACTGAGCCATGTTGACACAACGCTCAATACAGTTGTTTCTGTCACTGTAGTAGTTGTCAATTTACTGCTTGACTGAGCTTGCTCCTGTTCTGTTCCACATGTGACTTTGTCACACCCAGTCGCAACCACACCTGTAATGGTGTCGCATCAGCAGGCAGGTCAGTCTTTGCCCTTTTGTCTTGTTCTGACATTTGCTTTTGCTCGTTCTTTTCTAGTCATCCTAAAATCAAACAAACTCGGCCAAAGTCCTCCTCCTTCTCCTCCAACATGTCTCCTGTCCTCTGAGCCTTGGCTGGTTGGTCAGCAGTCACATCATAATCCTGGTCTAAAATTAAATCTTCCTTTGCTACCGTTGTTGTTATTGTGAAAAGTGAAATTGTATTCTGCATCAACATCACTGTGTTCACTCAAACTGCCAGGCACCGTCTAAGTGCAGTCTATGAAAAAATGTATTCTCATAATACATATCACGTTTCTCACCTGTATTTCAGAGAATAAAGTGACATTTGCCTTTGGGAGTGGGACTTGGTGCTATCACTCAAAATGCAGGTGTCTCCAAAGGGGGAAAAAACAAACAAGCAGATGTCACCCCCAGCGTTAATGAGCTAATAACAGGAAGCTGCAATCCTCTTATTAAATTCCAGCGCTTTCCATCAAGTTCAGCAGTGCAGTGCGGAGCGGTGCAGTACTTACTGAGTTGCTTCTTGGAAAAGAAACATAAAATACTCTTACCCAAGGGCCTGAGTGAGTCAGGACGCCAGCATACATAATAGAGTATAATGGGGTGACTGAGTGCACAGTCACAGTGCCCTAAAAGCCTAAAACCACCCATGTCGAACTAGACAAAGAAAAAAAATACTATAAGCTTGCATAAAATTGTACAAACTTTCTAAGTTGTTGCTTGAGGATGTTTGAACATGCTAAAATGATTCATTGACATGATCTCAGAAATAAGAAGCATGGATCCATGGCATTTAAATGTTGCATTGAAAGGTTAACCCAATCTTATAAAAGATTCTATTGAAGTCACTAGTTTATAATATGAGGTTTAGTGTATGTATTGCATATACATACATATGTAGGAAAATAGCTTCCTCTGCTACAATCACTGCTCTTATTACTGTTGCTGTTGAATATTACTATTGCTGTTGTACTTTGGATTAAGGCTCCCAAGACATTGTAAGGATCCACTTTCTCAGACCAACAATGGAACCGAGTGTGGATGAAGGTTCTTGCATGTTCTGGACTTACAGGATAGAATAATTATAGACATATGAATTAAAATGGCGAGCATTAGAGTAACACTATTTATCTGACTCTGTGATATAATAAGATCGCCTCCAATATCACCACACAGCATAAGACCTAATAGCACAGTAATAGCATGGCACATGAGGAGATATATATGAATGGAGAGAGAAAGAAAGAGAGAGAGATACACACAGTGTATGGCAGCATCATAGCGGAAAGACAACTGAATGTCTGTTAATAACACACAATGAGGTGTTATCTTGGGCACAGGAGAGATGGCCCACTGTCCCACACTACCTGGAAACCTTAGAATGTGAGATCTTTATTAGAACAACCTACTCTAAGTCTGCTTCAGAACTGAGACCAATATACCACTCACACTGAGACCATCACAATGAAGCCAAACATGACACGCAAATCTCATAACATTACCCACACAATAATGTACCCTTGATTCCCATATCCTTGTCCTAGGGGTGACCTATGTAGCACCAGCTGTTGGCAGGGCACAGTAGAACACAGTAGGTGGGTGACACCTAACTAAACACAAGAGCATGGACCTGAGGGAGCTTCGCTGAGAAGGCACCCTTTATTGTCATAACGTAAATTCCTCTGTTGTGTGATTCAGAATAGTCATCCTTGAATCCAGAACCTAAGAAATTACAACATTATTGAATATATACGTAATATAGCATGTAGATAACATTATGCAGTCGCAACAATATACTGTTACATAACAAATGTACTGCATTACAACAATGTACCTTGAAATGTATGCACTACACAATGTGCATTTAAATTTGTCAGGGAAATTAATATTCATACTGCAGGCGGAAAGGGGGTGTTGGTGTCTTTTCCACTTAAGTTTCCAATTTACAAGATTATACAGTCACCAAAAAAGCCTATTTTTTATGGATGACTAAGCCAGGTTCACTTTGTGTTGTCGCAGTGCCAGTGCTTACAGTCTGTACCATTTTCCGGAAAGCACCTGACGCTGTTGCTGACATTGTTTGGATCCACAATGAGTCAGCAGTCAGCAGAGTATTGAATATTTTGGGGGCCTATCTGGTTTTGCATTGGGGTAGCTTGCAGTGAGCTGTGATGTGAACTTCATGTGGTGCTGTGTGCTGTATGATTAGATGTGAACTTGCAATGATCTTGATTGAAGTATAGTATTCTCAGGTGTGTGGTGATGGTGGCTACTTCAACTATAAGCCATCAAGAGGTGTTGCCAGTGTCACTGGGGATGCTGTTCTACCATGGGGGAAAATCGCTGGAGATTGGGAAAAAGCTGAGTCTTTCTGGTGCTGTTCCTGTGGCTGGACATGGATCATGGCCCAACCAACCACAGCTCCATCCTGTGAGGCACTGGGGCAACACTAGCCCAGAACTTAATTAACAACTTTTAATATAGAATGTGATACAATGGGACCAAAGAAGTTAAAATTCTATAAAGGTAAAGTTTATATAGATGACCTTTTTATTTTAAGATATTAATGATGGCCATTTGTGAACGCTACTTAGCAGACCATGAAATTGCTGGAAGCAGTGCCTTTGTTTCTTCCGTGACACTTTGATTTATGTATATTTACCAATACAGCACTAAACATGCCCACTGGTAACCTAAACTACTGCTACCTGTCATTCATTCTTCCTGCTTTGCAGTCACATAGTATTTCAATTAAATGATAATGGTGGGACTTATGGATTCTAGTGGACTCTACTCATGGATTTGGGCACTGCCACAATCCCCTTTCTGATTGGCCGAATTGGTTCAGTCAGCTCGGGCTCAGTGTCCTATCCCCATGCTCATTATCTCCCTGTGCATCATGGGAACAGCCGTGACAAGTGCTGGATCACCTTCACTTAGACAGCCATTCCTAATGATCTCTGCTGCACCTGTCTTTATGGGCTACTTGGGCATTCAAAATGTCAATATATCTCCAGCATGTATTCATTCATTTGTTCATTCGTTCATTCATTCATTGTTCATTCAGTTATTATTCATTCATTCATTCAGCCAGTCAGTCATTATTTATTCAGTCATTATTCATTTGAAAACATTTTACAGAGAAATGTCACACACACACACACACACATACACACGCACACACACACGCACACACACATACTTTCTCTTGTATCATAGTGAGGTCCTTCATTGACTACCATTCATAACTAACTAAAGAATGCTTAACTGTGCCCAGACCAAAACAATCCCTAACCACAACCTGTCAGTAAAGAAATGTTTTTGCACTTTTACTTTTTTCAATAACAACAAAATGACCAAGAAAAATACTGCTGAGAGTAGTGAGGTCCTTCGAAATGACCTCACTAGTCAGTGTTTTTTTAGTTTTCCTATTATAGTGAGGAAATTTGGACCTCACAACTATGCCAGTGCAAGCCCACACACACACACACACACACACACACACACACACACACACACCTACTGGTACAGGATGTGTATTATGTAGGCAATGAAATATAACCTCTACCTCTCCAACCTCTATTTAGCAGACTGCTCACATACATTTTTCTTCCATCATCTTGATATATCATATTTTATGATGAGCCCACTGTATCCTTCTACTGCTCATTCTATATCACAGTAGGTGAAAATTGATACAGATAGAAAAAGATGTAGAAAAAGATATAATGTGAAGTTTATGTCATGGCACAGAGTTGGAATTGTTCATACATCTGTGCTGAGATAAAACTCTTCTCTGCAGTACATAAAGTAACAAAGCTCAAGAAAAAAAATGATCAAGATGTTAATTTCAGAGTCATTTAATTTCTGATATTCTTGGTTTTTTTATTTTTAATTGTTGTGGAATATACATACTGTACATGCAGCCCCAGTCAAGTGCTTATGTCAACATCATTACACTTTATCAACATAAATATTCTACGACGGCACCATGTACGTCCTGTCCCAAATATGCCCGTCTGTAAAGCTATAAGACATTTCATGGAATGGAAGGTTTGCACATCCCATTGGACCACTAACAGGTTTTTGCTGTTCAGTTTAATCCTACGGGAGTTGATTTTACTATTTTTTTTATTTTTTTATTTATTTTGTGGCCCCTGCCTACTTGACTTTCAAGTTATGGTTGTTTTTTTTTTTTAGTGGTACCCTACACTGAAGACCAGACCACATCATTCTAATGTACCAAGGCAACATCATCACAACAGAGCCTTTCCACTCAGTGAGTGAGTGGTCCTGGCATTCTGCATTGGTATTCAACAGATGTCCTGTCACCGAAATTGGCACATGAAAGCACACACATCAGGTAATCACAGCGTGTGCTTCTCCGGACTGGACTCATGACTTTGCCAATTTTGGCACCGTTTCCATCTGAGCGTGAAGTGCACAGGGACAGACCCAGCAGTGCTCCAGATGTCAGCCGTCTGATCCGCGGACGGCTCATCTGCATTTCTGCTCAATAGGACCCACAGCTGAGTGAATTAAAGGATGCCTAGAAGAAATGTTATGTATTTTAAGAGAGAGCGAGAGAGACACAGAGAGAGGACACAGAATGTCAGTGTTCATATTTTCCCACCAATGCAACAATACACCAGTCAAGCATTTCTCTTTCTTCAACATGGGTATGTCAAGGCAGAACTATTTAGCCTGTATTCACAAGCCAAGCATTAGAAATCAGGCATTGTTTACAAGTCAAGTGAAATAAAATGGTGAATGTAGCATTGGCAACAGCTAAAAAAAAGAGCTGGCACGTATTGTCAGTCGAGCACTTAGGTACTCAAAAGCACTCTTCTGTTCCTTCCGCTCTGTACGCTTTTCATCTTTGCGTGCGTGCCGAACACCCCTGCTAACCTCCTGCCCACGTAATTATGGTAATTAACGTCCTCGTTGCTGATACTCAAAAAAAAAAAAAAAAAAAAACATTACAAAGATGTTACAAAAAATGTAGAAGCATAATATCTCTGTCTTGTAGACATGAGTGACAGTGCAGAAGTTGTATAATGAGGCCAAAGCCCTCACGGAGGACTGATTTAAGAGATCATTATAAAGGGCATGTTAATGCATCCGGTGGCTTACTGTATCATAGAGTGCAACTCTGGGAGACATCTGCACAGGGAGCAGCACGGTCTCATTGAACAAGCTAGTCTATTTGTGGCAGTCAAGTTGCCATGGTGTAGGTGCGGGTACAATGTTTTTCTTTTCTCCCTCTGTCTGTCTCTCTCGTTCTCTTATTCTTTTTGTTTCTCACCCTCTCCCTCTCCCACTCTTTCTCTCTCCGTCTCTCTCTCTCTCTGTCCCACTCTCTCTGTCTCCCTCTCTCTCTCCCTATCTCTTTCGCGCTCTCTCTCTCCCTCTTTCTCTCTCTGTCTTTCTATCTCCCTCTTCCTCTCTCTATCTCCCTCCCTTTCACGCTCTCCCTCTCCCTCTCTCTCTTTCTACCCCCCCCCCTCACTCTCTCCATTTCCCTCTCCCTCTCCCTCTCTCTCTCCATCTCCCCCCTCTCTCACACTCTCTCTCTCTCTCTCTCTGTTTCTCTGGAGAGATCAGATGGAACAGCTGGCACTGTGCACTGTGAGCGGTAGCTACAGTGGTGAGCTCTCACACAGCCATCACCAGCATAATTAGACCAGCTCCCAACTCTAATCTCAAACTCTCTGGAGTCGGATCTAGACTCTCTCCTCTTACTTCCCTTCCCTTGTTTCCTTTTCTTTCCTTTTCCTCTCTCGATCTTCCTCTCTTGTGTTCACTCCTCCTCCATTCTCTTTTCCTTTCTTCTTCTCTACCCTTTCTCTTTTCTTGTCTTCTTCTCTACCCTCTCTTTCTCTCTATCTCTTTTCTTCTCCTACTCTTTCTTTACTTCTCCTCTGTTCTGTTTTCTTCTGTTCTGTTCCGTTCCATTCCGTTCTCTTCTCTTCTTTTTTCTTCTCTTCTCTTCTCTTCTCTTCTCTTCTCTTCTCTTCTCTTCTCTTCTCTTCTCGTCTACCTTCTCTCTGCTCCTGATGTGAGAGGAGGCACTGGAGCTGTGCTTGGTGTGTGTGTGCCATCAGCATGTCCCATGCTCACCCATGTCCGAGCCCCTAATGCAGCCAGAGCCACAGCCACAGAGAGAGACTCATGGCCAGTGGCTAACATCCGCTGACAGAAAATCAATGTTTTCAGCTTTTAGGTGAGGCTACGTTAATACACACACACACACAAACACGCACACAAACACACACACACATAAACACACGCATGCACCCACCCACACACACACATACACACACACACACATTCACACACACACACACACACACACACACACACACACACACACACACACACACACACACACACACACACACACACACACACGCACACACACACACACACAGATACACACAGACACACACCCATAAATACCCACACATAAACACATACACATAAACACAGACATATACTAATGTGTGAAGGGATTCACATACACATTTAAAAGTGTTTTCCCATGGTAAGGATAGGAGATAGAAGGCAGAAAGAGAGAACAGGACCATCAAGGGGCACTGAGGCAGGGATCTGGCCTGAGAATTCCCCATACCATCCGTGCGGATAATCTATCTGATCATTTGTTCTTTGAAATACCAACACTACCCTTTGTCCCTGCAACACTTTGATCGCTGTTTTTCTGTCTTTTACTTCTCACTCTCACACACACACTCTCTCTGTGTCTGTTTGCCTATCACTCTTTCTCTTTTACACTTCTCACACACACACACACACACACTTCACACACATATCTCCCACATTAGCTACTCCACTAGTCCCAGTCAAGCCAGGGCTTTGGGACGAAACAAATGCATGATTGAAGAAAGGAATAACAAACAATAACTGATAACACTAAAGTATCACAAAATTAATGTTGTTTAAACAGAAGCCTATCACCACTGAAGCTAGGTTTGGAGCATGATGAACATTAAACTCAAAATATGGTGCAAACTGCTATCGGTGGGAGCTAAACTCTATCTTGACCTGAACTACACACACTCACTACCCCAAAATGTAAAGTTGTACAACCAAATTTGGGGTTTTATTATTTGGGGTTCAGCATGACCCTGAAAGCATGGAGAGAAGTTTTAATGTTTGTTTTGCCATGGTGTTGTGAGTGAAGTGAAGACAGGGTGCGTGCTCACAACCAGGTGCAGGCTAGACTAGAAAGAACTTTAAACCTTAAAAGGTGAATTATTGCTGCCGTCGGTGCCATTTTTACTTTGCTAAGGTTCACTCAAACAGTACTGGTTACATCATACATACTTCCACAGGCATCATTTATATTGGGGCGGATATGATGGAGACATATCCCCACCATTTTTTGTCATCACTAATTTTGTCAGCAATAAACATCTTTAACTTCTAACTTCTTTAAGTAAGTAAGACTCCTTCTCGTATGACACTCACTGCGTTCACATGGTGGGATTGGTTTGGATTGGGAATGGTTTGGGTTTTGCTACCCAACGGGTGGTCTGTCCCAAAATCCCTTATCACATGCAGTTCGTGTAAGCGGATAATGGTCAGAGACCTGGCCCTTTCCGCTACACTAGGTGGGTGGCGCTGTAGTGCATAGTGGCGGCTGCTTCTGTTCCCTGACCCGGCGACAGACGGCGGCTGCTTCTGTTCCCTGACCCTGCGGCCGACGGCGGATGCTTCTGACCCTGTCCTGTAACCCTGACTCTGCCCAGTCCTTGTTCCCCCTGTCTATGTCTGTTGTCTGTTACCCTATGTACCTGTCAAAGGCCTCTGGGGCTACGCTAACACAATTGGGTCCTCTCCTGTTCTGTCTTGTTTCTCCGGTTCCAGTGTTGTGTGACAACTACAGCACTGCACACATATGCCTGCAGTGCATACAGACGACACGTAGAGGAGACTGAACTTTTCACCACTCATTCCGGTTATTCCACATCGCAAAACAGTGGCTAAAGAAAATCTTACAAGTCAGTCAGTGCAAATGTATTTACATAGCCTCCTCCTTTCACCTGATATTATTACCCACTTAAACAATAAGGTGGTCTAAACAAAAACATAATACTCTGGCACATCTTCTATGGGCTCTGCACTGTTCCTACTAAATAAAGACAATAAACAAACTTTCTGGCGGCATACAAAGATGGTGTTCCAGCAGTTTGACGCATTCCCGTAGATGTTGTGCATTCTGCTGTGTTAGGAAGTCTGTATGAAGGAACAAACAGCGTTTTTTATTTTGTTAATACATGTGCAGTAGGCAAAACCAATCCGATCCCATACACATGGCAGCACCAAGTGGTTTAATACCGGCCCAAGCCTGGCGTTTCAAGTGGTTTCGGGAAACCAATCTCAAGCCGATCATTATCCCGTACACATGAAGCCGGTACGATCCCAAACCAGTTCCAACCGGTTTCAATTCGTCCATGTGAACGCAGTGAATGACCATATGATGACAGAGCCTATGAGTATGACCAATAAAGTTGTGCATTACATTAGTGTGAGAGTGATACGATGTGGCTAACCGCTCAAGACCAGTTGGGCAGTAATTGGGGCATGAACCCACACATTTCTAACACTAAAATGGCACATGTGCATACTTCTTATTGTTTTTTGGTGTTTGGTGTTTGGTTTGAATGGGAGGCTGGGGTTGACTAAGGGGTCATGATGTCATGTGGGTCAAAGGTTAATGCAGGTGGAAGACATTCTTGTCTGTATTTTTTAGCACAATTCATTCAAATGACTCATCAATTATCACAGTCACAATCCTTCACATGCATTTTTGAGGGTTTTTGCCTTTTTTTATTTACAAACTGTGGAATGCAAAACCTTTCCACTGTGGCAAAATAGACACAAGAACAAAAACAGTCAAAACACAAACAGAAGAGCAGAGTGCAGAAGGAGCACCTGAAGCTTAGCCTGCTGTATTCGAAGAAGACAGGAATACAAAGAAAGAAAAAAAAAACAGGACAGCGGAAGTTAAATATAGCAGTCCTCTTGAGTGTACGGTGAGTGTGTGTGTGTGTGTGTGTGTGTGTGCGTGTGTGTCTGTATGTGTGTGTGTAAAAGACAGTGAGTCAAAAAGTGAGTGAGAGAGAGAGCTGGAGTAAAATAAGCACATCACTGCTTTCAGCAAACTTGTTTATTTATTTATTTATTTGTTTATTTATTTATTTCTCTGGAACCTGGTTTAAAAAAAGGAAGAATGAAACAAAGAGAAAGTGCCATAGTGCCGGCCTGTGAGTGGCCACTTGTGTTTTGTGTGTGTGTGGCTGCTCACTAATGTGGGTCAGCATTAACGAGAGCCCTGTCGCTGCCTCTGCTCGCCGAGTCGCTCCCTGCTCGCCGTGCCGCTCCCTGTTTGGCGTGCCTCCCCCCTCCTCTGACGCTGACTCGCTGTGACAGGCCCGTGGCATTACGTAAGCGCCGGGGAGAGACTCACACTCGCACTCGCACTCGCACTCACACTCACACTCGCTCGCCTGCCACTCTTGCTTTAAATGCTTCTGTCTTCCCCATTTCCGTGCTGTCGTGAGAGTTTTTTTTAAATATCTTGTGACCCCCTCGAGAGCTTGTAATCTGCGCAGTTTGCACACAAAGCACATCTGTGACATGTGTGTGTGTGTGTGTGTGTGTGTGTGTGTGTGTGTGTGTGTGTGTGTGTGTGTGTGCATTTGTTTGTGTGTGTATGTGTGTGTGTGTATGTGTGTATGTGTCTGTGTGTCTGTGTGTGCACATGCATGCATGTGTTCATGTGTGTATGTATATCTGTGTGTGAGAGAAAGATGGTGCTTTCCCCACTCTCCCCACCCAGCACACCACATGTATTTGTATGGTACATGTTTGCAAGCAGTCTTGACAAGCACCATCACGCACCCCTAATTTCAGCCCCCAGCCATATAAAATCTAATTAGGATTTGATAATGAAACAGCGTTAGATTCAATCTGTTGCTCGGCACAGAGCTTTTGATGCGGTCCGAATGCCCGGCAAGTCAAGTCAAGTCGAGTTTATTTGTATAGTGCATTTCATACACAAAGGCAGTTGTGCTTAACATCAATGAAAGCAAACAACAATATAAAAGCATAAAAGATAAAATAAGTGTAAAATAAGTATAAGGTAAATAAAAGATATATTAGAGATAACGATAAAGGAATTAAAACGAATTAAAGTTAAATCACTAGCAGAAAGCATCTTAAGTCTAGATTTGAAACTTCCAAAAGTAGGAGCATTTTTGATGTCTTCTGGAAGCTGGTTCCAAAGATGAGTGGCATAGCAGCTGAAAGCTGCTTCCCCACATTTTGTTGTGACAGCAGGTTTTACCAACAGATGTTTCTGCTGTGATCTTAAAGACCTAGTTGGTGCATACAGCAAAAACATATATATATTTTAAAGTAAGTTGAAGTAATGGATTTTTCTGCCTAAATGTATGACAACCAGTAGTTGGGGCTGATCTAATGTGGGGATACTAAGCCTTTTAACAAAGACCACAAAAATAATGTGTGTTTTTTTACTTCAGTTAAGTGAAGTAGTACCAAGAGGAGTGCCAAACTCACAAACATTGGCATGTTTAAAACACTACACTGACATCTTGCTAGCTTAGTCCAAAGGTGTATTAGCCTAGCTGTGAGGGACTAGTTCTGGTCACTCATAAGCATTTAATGAGGCACCTGACAGAGTTGTCCATGCGGTGGGGGCAAATCTGTGAGTCCTGATAAGGTCCAAACGCAGCATGTGTTATAATTCCGGTCACTCTCAGCAAGCAAAGCAACAGTAGCAAGAGCAAGAGCTGAACAGAGGGAACAGCATCCCACCAGCGCTGAGACACTGCACCTCTTGCACAACATGGCTTGTCAAGCCATGTCTGGCATAAATCTGGCTGACAGGTTTTGTCATTCACAAGTAAACAGTTTGCGGAAGCAATGTTGCCGGTGGCAACGCACCACTGCTGCTGCTGCTGCTGCACAGCAAAATCCTTTTACTGGTACTTACATTTCATGTACAAGACCTAAAGAGAGAAAGAGAGAGAGAGAGAGAGACAGACAGACAGACAGACACAGACACAGACACAGAGACACAGACACAGATGGAGACAGAGAAAGGGAAGGACCAGTGAGTAATCCTGACCACACCAGTGACGCTGGCCAGCTGTGACCTGAGAGGGCAGCCTATATTTAGCTTGTCTACAAGGCACTTGCCTTGCTACAGGGCCTGAGCCTTGACAACTGACCTCTAGCTTGTCCAGGGACCTCTCTCTAACCCCACACCCCTCACCCACACCCCCACTTCCTGCTCTCTCTCTCTTCTCATCTAATCCCCTCTTCTTTCTCCATCACTCTGCACTTTTTCTCCCTATCTCTCTCTGTCTCCCTCACTCCCCTCTATCTTTTCGTCTTTACCCAAGCCCTGGCCACCCTCCCTTTTTCTCTCTTCTCATTCTTCTTCTTCCTCCACTGGTGTTTTTTTCTTTTTTTCCTCTCTCCTTTCCTCCTTTCTTCCCTCCCTTCTCTCTTCTCTCCTTGATCCGAGCCCTGGTCCTGTGGAGCTTATGGTTGTGCCCTCGTAGCAGGCTTTGCTCTGACAGTCTGGCAGCAGCAGCAGAAATGGCAAGATGCCACAGAAATTGTGTACCGGTAAAAAAACAACAACAAACAAACAAATAAAGAATTAGTCAAGCAAGTAAACAATCAAACAAACACAGTCCAAAAAATAGCTTAGCTTAACCACATTGTATGCATTGCTTTGAGTGGCTTTTTTTCTCATAGATGAATACATATTTATGAGAGCATTTATTGTGTTATTGTTAAGTGCACAATTAGAAAAATATAAAATTAAAATGGGAGTTTTTGTAAATGGTCGTTTTGATGCCCACATTAATCAGCTCTAATGTGTCCTGCAGGTGTAGTGCCGGCCGATTCACCTGTGTGAAACACACCGTGGTACAGGAGTGCTAAAGCGAGATAAGATGCCACACAGGGGTGCTTTGGCTACATATCCATGTAAAGCCAGCCCCCCCCTTAGTCAGACTGTGGGATTATGGATGTTTGGTTTATGCTGAGCACTGCACACAGCACAACACACACTCTTTGCCTCTAGCGTGCCAGGGGAGCTATTGTCAGACTATAATGTGGTTTTAAAGCACCATGTCATAAGCTCCCCCCTTCCCCTCTTTCTGGTCATTACAAAAACCATAAGTAACCCCCCCCCCCCCCCCCCTTTCCTTCTGTTTTTCTTTTGCCTTTCTCTCTTGTTCAGAAAATCCATTTTCATTATTACATTTATGAAGTTCTCAGGCAATGAGGAAATCAGTTTACAACTTGGTGAGTATGTGTGCGTGTCTGTGTATAAGAGTGCATGTGCATGCGTGTGTGTGTGTGTGTGTGTTTGTGTGTGTGTGTGTGTGAGAGAGAGAGAGAGAGAGAGAGAGAGAGAGAGAGAGAGAGAGAGAGAGAGAGAGAGAGAGAGAGAGAGAGAGAGCTTGGCCTTTTTGGACCAAACAGATGCAGATGAGACCAAACTGATGATTCATGGAGAAGTCACCATTCGTACATCCCACACAAATCAATTTGTGTGTGTGTGTGTGTGTTTGTGTGTGTTTGTGTGTATGTGTGTGTGTGTGTGTGTGCCAGCTGTGTGTGTGTGTGTGTGTGTGTCTGTGTGCACTGTGGTAAAGTGTACTGTGTGTGTGTGTGTGTATATTTCTCAGAATGGGTTCAAGCTTTGCAGCTCTCTGTTTGTTGTGGACTTTGGCAAGGTTTTCTTTAAAGTTGTGCATAATCCCTTTGGGTCTTTTTTTTCTGTCTTTAACTTCTACAATGTGTTACATTGCATTAGGTGGGCACCATTGTACAAAAGTGACTTTCAAGTAACGAACAACAGTGAAAATATAGCTGATTTTCTAGCCGACCTCCCAAACATTTGGTGTGATGGGATGGGAGAGGGTGTTCATTTTAAAAAAATCAAACCAAGGGGCCACCATTACAACACAAATCCTCTGATTGAGGATGAGAAGAATGTTAATGTCATCTTTCCTAAGGGCACCTGGTTTAAGCTTTGACAATTACACTTTCAAAGTCTCCAAAGCATGACTTGCAATCAAAAAGAACAGCAACGTTGCAGTGACATGGTCTCTCAGTAAATTACTTGTAATCAAACAGAAAGCAGAACTTGAAATAATTTTGTTTTGGATAATTCTGACAAGTACAATCCTCTGTTACTGCAACTTTCAGTCAGGAGACCAACTGTGAACAAGGCCACACACACAGATAAAAAAGAGAATGAAATGAAGAGAGAAATGTGTCCCAAAGCACAAACAGAAGTGACCTTGAAACCTCTTCACTGGAAACATCACAGGATGCACAGGATGTGGTTCTACAAATAACCAGCGCAGCCATTGATTCCCATTAAGAGAGGAAGAGACACAGAAAGAGAGAGAGAGAGGGAGAGAGAGAGAGAGAGGGAGAGAGAGAGAGAGATATCCAGGTTTGAGTTGAGCTTTCCTAACCCAGCTGGCTCTATTTAAGTGCCTATTCATTTATTTAATCTCTGGGATGGCGCGTGGTTCTCTTAGCTGTTCCATTCCATCACCAGGGTTGGTGCTGTGAGCTGGGGGACACACGGATGTCGTCTGTTAAACCTGTCTTGTCAAGAGCTTCTCAAGAGCCTCTTAAAAGCGGGAACTGTCCAATGAAAGGGCCAGGAACACAAAAAAACGGCACAGTACTGCAAAAAGATATGGTACCTATAGATGTCCCACAGTGACTTTGTGAAGGGGCTCCTTAGACGTTAATGGCCTCCTCGATTCTGCTTATAATCGCTGTAAGGAGTTTTGCAGGATGCCGCAGCTAAAATTAGAGGCGGATTCGGGAGAATAGTCAATTAATTTTGTAGATAACGTCCCTCCACTTTACCTTCTTCTCACCCCACCCCTCCTGAAGATTCATTTGCCTTAATGCATTGAATGTACAAGTGTGTGTGTGTGTGTGTGTGTGTGAGTGTGTGTATGCGTGGACGTGTCTTGGCATATACTGCAGGTTTAGTGTAATTTAGTTTGTGTTCTTATGTGTGCATATGCACAATGCACTGTTGAATCTGGCCCAGCGATTTTTGGTTATGTGTGTGTGTGTGTGTGTGTGTGTGTGTGTATGTGTATGTGTAGGTGTATATATGCGTGTTCGTGACTCTTTATATACCGCATGTATATTATGTATCGCTTTGTCTGTGTTTTTTATGTGTGCGTGTGTGCACTGCTCTGTTGCAGCTGGCCCTATGATGCATGCAGATGTGTCTGCTGTGATTCTTGGCTGGTGTATATATATAAATATATATATGTGTGTGTGTGTGTGTTTGTGTGTGTGTGTGGCAGGGTAATAGGAAGTGACACGACCGGACAGTCGCAGCCCCACACACACACACACACATACACACACACACACACACACACACAGACACACACACACACACACACACACACACACACACACACACACACACACACCAGCCTGGGTTTATCCGTCGTAGCAGAGATAATGCACAACAATCCCCCACACGTGACAGTCACACTGAGCTACAGAGCTTATAGCCCTTTTCAGTGTTTCCTTTTATAGATGAAACATATTATCCTTCTCCTTCTATCAGATGACCTTGGATGGGTTTTGTCCTCATGTATGGCTAACTAGGGTGGAGGGAAATAGGGGTGTTGGGGACGACTCTTCCCTAAGTCTGATGGTGCACTGATGCCCATACTGTAGAGACATAGATACACACATCTCAATTAGTTCGTTAGCTTTCATTAAATTACAATTATATTACAAATATAATTTCACAATGTAATGTTGCACTTAATCCCCCACCCTATTTGTGGACTTGCAGGAGGCCAACTATTTAACCTCAGAAAACAAAAAAAAACACCAAAGATTTCCACCTACAGCAGCTGACCTTTGGGTCCCCAGAGGCCCACTGCAGAGCCAGTGCAGGTCACGGCCCGATGACCTTTTAATAACACATTGTGTGTCTCCACCACGCAGAGACATCCTGAGTCTTTGGTATCGAAACACCGGCTGGCATAATCCACCAGAATCCAGCGGTGTTCTATTTTTACACCTCCTATACCCCCCACCAAACACACACACACACACACACATGCACACACACACACACACACACACACACACACACACACACACACACACACACACACACACCTCCTCCCCAGTCACAAGGTCATCTATAGGATCCCAGAAGAGACCGTAACGGATGGGAGCGCCGCGGCTGATAAATGTGGCGGGTCGGCGGGACGGGCTTTGATGAAAGAGGAGGGCCACAGGCCAACCAATACACTCCTGAGCACGTCGTCCTCCTCATGATGTATGATGTGCGTGGACTTTGCGGCAGGTGTGCAGAAAAAAACAAATCCGTCCTTTGCCCCCCCCCAAGCCCCCCCTGCGGCCTTTCTCACCTCTGAGAGGGTGGGTGCCATCTTTGTTTTTCTTTTTGCTTTTTTTTAACCATCTCAAATATTCCATGTAGGTTTAAACCCATGATCAATTCCATTCCATTAGTGTTTTTTTCAGTCTTGGCCTGTAAGAAGAGAATAACTTAAATGAAACGGTAAGCTCTAACCTCTTAATACACGCCGTCCCATATACGGTACGGAGGTGGGGGTGGGGGTGGGGGGTGGTACACATTCTTCTGTCATTCTATTCCAGAATGACTGACATCCAATCCAAAACCCATGCAAGAAACCTCAAGGTCTTGGCTTTCAGTAGAGACCAATATTTTGTTTCTAGGCAAAGGGGTTCTCAAGTTATAGAGGTTTGATTCTGGTTATACAGATTTCGGAACCAAATGTCCTATTGGAATTTCCAATAGGAAAACAAGAAAAACGCATGGACATACCTATTGATAAAAATCTACAAAAAAATCAGGTTTTGATCCTTTGCCTCCAATTTTTTACTGTGTTAAGGTAAGACATGTGTCTGTGGCCTCACTATGCCTTTGTTTGGCCAACAGGTTACTGAAATTGTAGGTCTCAGTCACTTTACAGGCTCACATGTTGGACAGAAAGTAAAACCTTCATTCTAACCTCTGTACCTCTGTGTCAGTGTATCACAGAATCACCCAGATACTTTATAAATAACCCTGAGAGTGTTACCTTTCCACTGATACCAAGAACATGTCTGAGTCTAAAACTATGTAGGAGCTGTGCTACTTACAACTTGGGCATACCATTTTCGCAAATAAACTTAAAATATTAGGTGTGGCTTAGATAAGTAATGTACCTTTCGTGGGTTTCTTTATTCTAATAGTTGGCAAGAGGGGTCAAACGTGCATATTACAATTTTTCTCAGTCGCTTTGGTACATTTCTTGAATTATTCTCACAATTTTCAAAACAGTAACTGCATTTCTCAAAACAATTCTTACAAATAGGAAAACACCATGGATAACCTGCAAAAACCAGTCTCTGAGTTTCTGTGTCAATGAACATGCCTTGTGTTATTGTGTATAGATGAGACAGTCAAATTGCTTAGTCATGTTGTCAACATAACAGTGTACTCTGGAGGGATGTTATGATGTAAACTATGGTCAAAGTATTGATGACAATTATTGTAAAATGTCGTTGAGCAAGTTTCACTAGTCTGTGACTGCAACCCCCCCTCACCCACACACAGACACAAGGAGATATATGTACCAATCAAGTTGCCCAGCCTTTACATTGCATTACATTACATTACATTACATTTGGCAGACGCTTTTATCCAAAGCTACTTACAAAAAGGAGGACATAAGCTGACAGAGGTGCTCTGTGTTGTATGGCCCAATAATGGGAATATGAGTTAGCACACCATTCTCAGAGATAGCAGCAGCCATTGTTATGTCCCTGTCCCATTGGTTTGGCACATCAATTGTAGCTCTGTGGCCAATGACATTTCGACAATGCCTTCTGCGGTTTGTAAGGTTGAAGCCGGTCTCATCCATGTAGATGAAGTTGTGCAGTGGCTCACTTGCTTCCAGCTTAATTACTCGCTATATCCAGAAGACACAAAATAAGTTTTATAAATTACATGCATTTACAGTTACATCATATGTATAGGGCACATACTGCAGCTTCTTTTCTACAGCCATAGCAAACGTGTAAAAGGTCACACTTACTGAACGTTATTATCACTTGATGTTGTATTGTGTTGTATTGTTTACTGTGAGGTACAGTTACTGCATGTTCAGACATGTTTTACCTGTACATACTGGTAGCGCAGTTCGTTCACTCTTTCACCATTCCTCTCAAATGGAACAGTGTGCAGCTGCTCCATATTCATTTGGTGTCTTTTCAGCACCCTGTCAGTTGTTGAGATGCTGACTGTTTGGATGTTATTGTCTTCTATAATGACAGTATTTATCTCTCTCATTGTTATGGAATTGTTTTGAAACCATGGTGCAAATAGCTTCCTGCTGTTCTGGAGTGAAAAGGGGCCCTCTGTCTCTGCCACTACCTCTTGTAGTCCTATGTGTCCTAATAGTCCTAATAGTCCTAATAATGCGAAACACAAAATGGAGTAAGATACGTAAAATGGCACTGTATAAGGTATACTTACTGTAGAATGTAAAATGCAAGTGGAATACTGTAATATTGTATGAAGCATTACAGAAAGTAGAATTACAGCACAGTGCCTATTGTTAGAGTTAGATACCTGTTCTCTCGACGAAAAGTCTGAATGAGTGAGGGCACAGTTGTTCTCCATAACATTAGGTTGCACCCTTCGACCAGCCTCAGCCATTGTAAGCCAGTGATTGACAGTGTGGTCTACAAGTGTGGCTCTAATTGAATCAGGAACACGCATGTGTCCTCACATATGTCCTCTGCCTCTTCTGCCTCTTCCTCTGTTTTGCCTCCCAAGTCCTCTGCCATTCATCCTCATTCCTCTTCCTCTTCTTCCTCTCTCTGCCTGTTGACCCTGTCCAATTCTTTGTCATTCCATTGTCAGACATTGTAACATTGTGTTGTGCATTGTGCTCATGAGATGCACTTTTGAGCTTTTTCAGAAAACCCTGCAATTTACAAATTAAGAACACATTTCCAAAAAAAGTCTAATGGAAATGTATAAAAATATGCTTGACATATTATGACAACTTGTTCAACCATTTTGCATGTCAAATATGATGAACTAATGCCTAAATGTTGTGGGGGGTGAGATTATTCGACAGAGACCCATAATAATGCATTTTGATCAACATGACATAGGCAATTGATAATGTAGGAAACAGCAGATGTACATAATCATCTGCATGGATGTACCAAAGCATTTGCAACTTGTTCAAAGAAATGACAACCTGCCTTTTTGATGTGCACAAGTGACAGTGATGTGAAGATTGAACAATACAATACTTATATTGACTTTTTGATGTAACACAGAGTTAATATCATCTTACATACATACAAAAACATGAAATATAATCAAATAATAGAATCAAACTTATTTATTACAATAAGGTTACATATTGCATTACATATTGTTTTTGCAGATTTTATGTAACTTCTGAATACATTCAAAATGTGGAACCTTTTGGTATGCCCCAGTGTGAAATCTGATGAATGGTCTGTTGAAAATATGGCTCTGAAGTGTTAATACCTGACACTACTACGGGGGCAATATTTTACAATAACACAGACAGTTCTTCCACTTCCTTCTTTTTGATCTATGAAGGCCCAATGCTGCATACTGCATACTGATCAACTAAAGCCCAGAACGCAGCTCAAGCATATAATTCACATCTGTACATCTCTAGAATACTCAGCAGATGCACTGTTAAGGTATTTGCCGTGGAAACACGCTGACTGGCTACACACAGGTGATTCGAATTTATACAGGAGATTTACAGCAAAAAAGGCAAAGATACAGTAGCCTACCTTAAGGTCCATTCACACCAAGAACTCCTGTATAATGACAGGTAGTGACACCTATAACTATAATGATACCAGTGATGTCCACACTGAATAACGAAATTTTCATTGCAACATTTTCATCGTGATTTAAACAACTAATAGAATGCAACGTCCTGTGTATTCTACTGAATACTCAATGTCTTACCTGTGTTGGTTTCATGTAATTTCATCAAGTTACCATTTTGTTACCAGGTAAATACATAGTAATTAGGGGACTGTAAAAGAAAGGGTTACGATGTGGTAATAGTCATTGTTGTAGTTACAGCTATTGGTGTGAATGAGCCTTTACACCCACTCCTTATGTAGCCTGCTATAGTCATTAGTATAACAACTATTTAAACTCGCTTTTACTTTGATCCACAAGAGAAGAAAAAAAAATACATTTTAAAGTTAACATTGTGTTTGTCAGGTACACACAAGACAGAATTCAGGTGAGCTGGTGTGTCAGTGACCCAGTTTGCCTGTGAATGTCCTGGTGCCTTGGGGAGTGTGTACTCAGACAGCGGAAGGCAGGGGGAGGGTGGTCATGCCTCTGACTGTGTTACTGTAACATGTCAACACAATGTGTGCTGTTCTAGCTCACTGGGCTAAAGAGCAACAATGGATAAAATCACTCTGAGCTGACCACACAGCGGCCCCCTGACACTGCCAGCACTTCCCCACTCATACACATGTGTGTGTGCACACATGGTCACACACACATACACACACATGCACACGCACACACATACATACACGCAAACACATGCACACGTGCACAGTGCACACACACACACACGCAGACGATTTCTAACTAGTTTTCCCCCTCTCTCTTGTGAACATACACACATGCTATTATAAATTCATTGCAAGGTAGTACACATTTCCTGTGTACACACACACACACACACAGGCAGAGTCCATTGAAAGCAAAGTCTCTTCAGTGCCCTAAGCCCTTGGCTTACATAACCTTCTACATCTGCACATGTGCTGAAAAGACATCTTCCATAAGACCTCCTGGAAATGTTGACAAATGTTATTACAGCAAACACATTTTTCCCTCTTCTTCGCCATTTCACTATCTCCTTTGCGAGATAGTTCTAGAGCAGGTGTCTCTCCTGTCTGTTCCTTAAAAGACACTTCTTTTGCTTACAGGCAGAAGTCAGATTGATCACTGAGCTCAAACATCACGTGGGCAAACCAAAAATGTCCCCCACCTCCCTCCAAATCCCCCTCCCCATCCTGAACACCCTGTTGATGGCAGCCAGAGATTACAAAACAGAGAGTCTGGGCATGAGATGATTGTGAACGGTCTCATCATCTTGTCAGAGGAGAAAAGTCTGCATGAATGTGGCCTCTATTAGCGGGAGCTGAGGTGAGAAATGACTGGTTGATATTGTGCACTGAGGGGCCATGCATCATCAGTAACACAATGGTCTATCAATCACTTGCACATTGTCACAGGAGTTCTATCATACCTGCTGATATTGTTGCCATTGATTGGCCCTGCGAGGCATTTGACAGGCTTTTAGCCGGCACTCTCTTTTCTGGCCATTGAGCCAGCCGTTGGTCCTTTGTGTAATCTTTCTTTTTTTACTTCAGTCGCAAAAACTTCTTTGAACTGTTTTTTAAACGACCGGTAGGTCTAGTCATGTGGCATTTGGCTGATTTTTTTTTTTTATAAATTGGCTTCAAAAACTGTCACTGTGAATGGCTAAATGGTACATTTGTGTGCGCACGGAGGCAGACTTGCAAGTGAAGTTATCAAATCTGACACAAAAACATTCTTCAAAAAAGACTTTGAAAAGTATACTTTCTATTATTGATAATACTTCAGTCACACATTGCTGAGATTGTCCTGTATGAAATATCTAAAAATTATTTTTTAAAACTAAGGCTATAAATAAACAATATGCCACAATTCTGTTAACTAAATAAGGTTAGTGTTAAGTCCAGCAAACAACAGACAGAATGAAATTGAATTCTCAACAAAGCATCTGTAAAGTCCCTGTAGGCAGACTATCCCAAGTAAAGTGTTAAATCTATGTCTCCTTCTCAGAAAGCCTTTAAGATGCATATGAACACACAGACTATTGATGATATAGTTCCCTTGCTACTGTAGGTTGGCAGCTCTGCGAGAAAACAGCCCATCTTCTATCATTCTAAGGTTCATATTAAATCTGCCCCAGTTGGACCTGAGGGACTGTGTGAGGATGATTGAAAAACTACAGCCACAGGCGAACTGGAGGTGGGGAGAGAGAGATAGACAGAGAGACAGAGACACAGACACAGACAGAGAGATTAACAAAAAGGATGGGGGGGGGGGTCGGTGAGAAGAAGACCTACAGAAGAGGTCCAAACACACCAACATCTCTTCATCGTCTAAGAATCTTGACAGGAAGTTAATTGAAGTTTTAATGTGTTTGCCCAGAAGCTAAAACCTTTCTATTTAAATGATTACCTGATTGCTGCTATCAGAATTTGCCTTATCCATTTTCTTCTGCTCCTGCCTTTGCTCTTGAATGACAATGACTACTAGCTTCTAACCTGACATGTTATTGGCATCTGACGATTTGACTCCCGCAGTCATATTTCTGCTAAGGGTACATATTTACTAGGAATTCATTTGTGTGAGAATGGATCTGGATGAAAATGAATAATGGTGGTTATTGTGTATGGACTGCTTAAGTTTGTCCCCTGATGATTCTGTGCTGCCACTTAGGCAGGTACCTGTTCTGTTATGCTGATTCCGGGGTTCCACAACACAAGGAGTACAAAACGTCAAGCTTCCCTGTCTATTGTGTTATCTATTCACTGAAATTACTTGGCTCTCAAAATGAACCAGTATATAACAGTGGTGACTATTGAAGAGTTCAGATGCAAAGTCCAATGTCAGAAATATGCAAAAATGAAGTTGTTTTATTCATAAAACAACTTAATGGCCTATTCATTTGCACGTAATCTCTATCAGACTGCAATTAAATAGTATTATCAAGTAAAAACAAATCAAGTAAAAACAATCCAATTGGAGGTGGACTGATAATAAAGTTTATCAAAAATTATATAAATATATTTCTGTAAATGCATCGCAAATGGACTAACCCACTCATAGAGGGTTAAAGGGTCAGAACTCAAACTTCAATTTATGGATGTTCTCTTGCAGGGCTCCAGCCTGATTGACCGGGACAAGGACTCCTCCGCACGGATAATGAGCGCCTGCATTACCCTACAGCCCCCAAGATGGTTTATGACAAATGAAACAGGAGTTGCTGTACCTAAAATAGACTATGGGCTCCGATCTATGGGCCGCCGAACAAACCCACCCCCTCCCATACACACACACACACACACGCACCTACACCCATACACACACACACACACACACACACACACACACTCTCACTCCCACTCCATTCTTGCAGGCCCCATCTGGGGGTCCCTGTGTGGAGTGCCTATCCTGGACTGGTGGATTTGGCCACTTCCCTTCCTTGACTAATGAGGCCATCAGTCTCTCGGTCAGGGTGAGCTGCTCGGGCGACAAGACTCTTCATCTTCCTCTGATAAAGCAGGGAGCGAGTGAGCGGGAAAGACCAGGGTAAGTCACAGGAGTCAAAGCATGTATCTAATTAAGGTCAGATAATGGAGCCACTTAACAAATGCAGAGCCATTTAGCTGTAAGAAATTACACAGTGCCCTGCTTGATAAGGCTTTGGTATGAAGAAACTGAAATGCCTTTGAAGTCAGCTCTTTAGTTGTGCAATATGCATAGCAAAGAGAGTAGCTAATGTGTTATTTAAATATTTCTTTAGATGTATCTTTAAATGCTTCTCTACTCTGAAAATCAGCTAAGATAGATTACCGTTTTTCTGCGAAAATCACAGAGGCAGGGGATTAAAATGAGCAAGGCATTGCTTAGCGATTTTGGAATGTTGGTCACGTCTCCCTCAACATCTGTCACCTTGTGAACCAGTCAAAACAAAGACCTGTTTGGACAAAACCCTAATATAAACATGGCACTTGGCAAGCACCAACCGTCCTGACCTCTCCCAAGCACCTCATCAGATGCTAGGGGAGATGTTGGCAAGCATATCTAGAGGGCCTTCTGTTTGAGATGGGCCAGCACCCTCAGATGCCATTTGCATCCTACTGAGATGAAAGCACTTCCACTGGCCAGCAAGCCAAGTGGCCATCTCCCTGCCTGTCCCGAGACTTTTCCAGAGAGCCGAAAAACCTTCAGGCTGCTCTCATCTTGGACAGGATAAATACAGGACGGCTCTCTTTAAGGTTTACAGTTAACCTGACATGTGGATTGGAGTGGATTTAGTGAGATTAAATGGAAATGGTATGTGGGGTATTACGGCAGAGAGAGAAAAAGACCAACGTGTCTTTCCCATGCTTCACTATGTGAAGTATAACAGTTTTTCTTAGTCGTTTTGGTACATTTATCAAATCATCCTCGACAAAAGTCCTCCTTGCAAAAATCCTCCTCCAAAAAAGTGCATTTCTCAAAACAATTTGTACAAATTGCAAAATACCATGAATTACCTGCAAAAGTCAGTCTTTTGCTCAAAATACTCTTTTTATTTCTCAAAAGTAAATATCTGTGTCATTGAACATGTCCTTGTGTCATTGTGTACTGATAAGACAGTCAAATTGCTTAGTGTTGTTGTCAATATAACAGTGTACTCTGGAGGGCTGTTCTTATGTAAACTATCGCTAAACAAAAGTTTTGATGTAAGTTATGCTTTAGTGTATGTGTGGGAGATAGATTGCAAGAGACTGGACAAGATTCACATTTACACTTTTACTGTTTGTACTCTAATTTGTTGACAGACCATGTCATTGCGATACAGAAAGGAAAAGACTAGAATTGAGAAACTGCCTTTTATGGTGTGCACAAGTGACACAATGATGTGAAGAATGAACAAGTATTGAGAAATTCAATTCTGATCTGGGAAATGTACCAAAGCAAGAGAAATGAGAAAATATAAGTTGATATGAGTACGCTGGCACATGATTTAAAAAAAATTGGCCAGGTCTGAGTCAACTCTAATCAGATTAAGTCAGAACAGCAGAAATGGTAAACTATGTGTCTCACAATCAAATCAGTTAACAAAAAGTATCGACTGTTTTTACCTGCGCTTGCAGCAGCTTGCAGGATTAGGCTTCACACATAGGTGTGTCCTCAGGTGTTGCCAGTGATATTGAATAAACGACTGTAGCGGAGCACCAGCTGATTCCACCTGTCACAACACAGACGGCTGCTGTGCACACAGGCGATTAAAAGGGGGGGGGGGGGGCGATTACGTGGTGGGCGGCCCACACATTGTCTGTCTCCTTGCTCACACTGGGGTGCCCGGTCATGCTGAGTGGACTCTGGGGTGGACTGCTGTTGCATGCTCATGGTGATGGTGAGGTGCAGCAAGCTGCCACTTAGTCTGGCTAGTGTCCACAGACACACACACAATCCCCACCTGACACACGCACCCAAACAAACACACAAACAAGCGTACACTTACAGACACACATACACAGTCTCATAAACAAACAGGCACAGTCTCACACTGGACATTACATTGCGCCTGACCACAGCTCAGTTCACACATAACATTAAAATACTTTTCCACCAGCATCTCCAGTGACCGTTTGTGAGGCACATAAAGAGAAGACAGAAGGCACGTAAACAGAAGCAGGTGGCAATTAGAGATGTATTCTTTTTAAAAAAAAGTCGTGTGGACAAGTTTTAATATGATAACCTCAATGTCCTTTTCCAACTTTCCAAATAAATCTTTTTTTTTCTTCCGAGACATTATGTAAAATGCTGTTGTCTGCAAAAATATTTTAGCATCCTCAAAAAAAAAAACAAAAAAAAAAACATATTTTCCAGACCATACAAGCGTAATTAAGCCAACTGCTCTGAAGACTATGTCTGGTGTAGTTGCACCGCAGGCTGATTCTGAACAAAGAGTCCCTGAAGTCCTGTAAGAGCCCCCAAAGCCAAATGCTTCACTGCTTCTTTCCCCTCATTTAGTGTCTTACATAGTTGTTGTGCGTGTAAATGGCTTGCAGACATCAGTAATCTAAAGTGCACACCAGAGGCAGTGTATCCTGAGTGGGCTTGTTTTACACTCTTTGCACTTGCCTGTGCAGCTGCACTTCTAGGCATTTTTGCCTTTTTATCTGTAATAATAATTAATTAAGGTCTGGTATACCAATAGAAATTGATACACGACAGCAGATTCTAACCTATACCATGTGATTAAGACCTCAACACCAGTATACCTTAACCACCATTTAAAAGTAAATCATGTTCGGCTCAGTATGCGTTAAACATTAATGATTTATGTATTTACTAATCATCGACTTTTTGTGGTAGATATAGTAGGTATAGTAGATATAACATTAATACATGTATATTCATGTACACTTATTGTAAAGTGTTACCACACATTCTTCTTAGTTAATCAGCTGCAAAATCTACTCAAAGCAAAAACAAACAATAACAGCACAGACCTGTAATGTATGACTCTTCCTCCAGGATCTGAGTAAATATGGACCTACTATATGTATTGGATCATTGGAGCCTGTTGATATCACATGTGATCTCAGGGGGTGAATAGAAGTCTATAAAACCTTTTATTTATTTATTTTTTACTTTTGCTTACTTTGTGGGAAGCTCTCATAAACACAAGTTGTTATTATTTTGTGTACACAAAATAAATTGGTCTTCTACACAAAACGATAACCTCTCCTCTTGGTTACATAACTTAAGGGACTCATTAGGATGTTTTCCACATAACCAAAGAAGACATGCATGCACGCACACACACACAGACACACACACACAGACACACACATGCTCATACACACACACACACACACACACACACACACACACACACACACACACACACACACACAATCATCACACTGGCACACAAGCATCCAATCTCACACATACACACATACAAACGCATACGCAACAGGAAACCCACACTCAGCAACATTCATAACACATGTAGCACACGTAGAACATTAAGAGCACATTGTGGCACATGTAGTACTGAAAGGAGGCTGTTACAGTGCACCCTATTGAATTTAATAAGATGTACAGCCCACATCTGTGTATCTTCTTATAAAATGACCAAAATGATATGCCACATGAGATGTGTGTACCCCCACATTGTGATATCCAGGACCTGATTTGTACCATTAGCATTTTTTTTTCCACGTCGTATTTGCTAGATTTATATGGAGAAGAAAACACTGAGGCCAGCATTTGTTGTGCAGAACTGTCCTGATGTGTGCAATTCCCCCTGGAGATTCCAGAGATGCCTCATTATTTGCGCTGCCACCAGGTGTGTTTTTTAATGTGAAGTTACATAACACTTACAGATGCAAGGAACCAGATTCGTGAAGGAAAATAAGTTAATAGCACAACGAGTGCCAGTTTGTTTTTAAAACCTGCGACTCAGCATCCACATTTAAATTTACCCACATATGCAGAACTGTCTGCCTAGGCTAGGCTAGACTTAGACTCCTGCTCTCTGGTGGTGCAGGTGACGGACGCACCTTGCTGAAGGTCAGGTAAGCCTGCAGGTTTCATTTCACTCCAGCCAGGCAGGAGGCAGGCAGGCGGCGGCGGCGTTACCTGATTCTGTCAGTCTAATGAGCCAAGCTGAGCCGGCGAATGATCAATTGGTGTTATCATACAGGGACGCCTCGCTGGCGACCTTTGGCCACTACCCCAGCCGGTGTGTACAGAACACCAGCCCTGCGAGGATTGCAGTGCCTCCTTCTCCTTGTGCAGTGTCAAAATGGCCGAGTTACATGGTCGTCACCGGCTACCGGCTGCCTTGCTGGTGCACTAAACATGCATTCCTTGTTCCCCTTTGCATTTGCCTGATCTATGACTGCCCTTGAATTTATTTTCGGCGTCACAAACATACTGGCGCCTCCACAGGGCTCTGGCGATGGTATATAATTGGGTCACGGTAACCAAGCCCCCAGGTAAAGGGTGGCCTAAATTTAGAAATCAAGGAGGAACGGTCCAGAGCGACACCAGGAACACTTTGGAATGCTCAATGTCTTTGTGTCGTAAGCAGAGCGCATATTTGACTTCGCAGTGGGAAAATGACAACACTGCGGTGTAATAAGGAATTGGTCCCAGGGGATGTCTTTCTTTCTTTCTTCCTTACTTCCTTCCTTTCTTTATTTCTTTCTTTCGGTTTGTCTTTCTTCCTTACTCTGTCATTAACATTGGAGGAGAAAATATGAACTTAGTCCTGTGAGGACAGACACACAGTTAAAAGCTCTGTGTTGTGCATACATCTCCCTGTTATCCTGGGAGTTAGTCAGGTCTGAAGAGGCATATAAGAAACAACTGGGAGGTTTTAAAACATTAATGAACATACGTACCATTCACAACCACTAGGAGATAAGATCCAAGGCAGTGTTTGAGAACTACTTATTTAGCAGTAGTGGATTATTTTCATTGGTATGCTGAAAAAATGAGAAGAAGACATGACAACAAACGTAAAGACATGACAACAAGCAAGAGATAAAACAGAGATGCAGGCAGAGAGACTGGTGCACTAATGCAATCCAATGGCCAAGTGATTACTTACACATGCATAATCAGTCACCCACCCACTAGATATGTATGTGTGATGCTTAATTCCTTAAGTACTTTGCTACATAAATAAAATAATCCATATGTGAATCACACAAGGGCTCCATGGATTGTGACCCCATGTGATCACCACACTGGTTTCCACCAACAGAAATAACCATAAGCATTAGCTAAAGGCATAAATGTGACCATAATTATCCAGCTTATCTTAGCTTAACTGATGGCTGGCTAAAGGTTAAAGCCCAGAGAGAGAGAGAGAGAGAGAGAGAGATGATTTTTTTTTTATGATTTTAAATGTGTTCTTTATTTACAATAAAGCTCAACCAATTACATTTTCACAATCATAAAGGAGGATAAGAGAATGTCACACTGAATACATATATAAATAAATAAATAAATAAATAATTAGAGCTATCTACAAAAGATGGCTAAAGTGCAGTTCATCATTAATGACAGAACATATTGCTTGTTTACAACACCATTTCGATTGAAAGGATTCAAGATCTTGCATGAGTTTATAAAAACTAAAATCGATCAAGACCCTGGCCTTAACTAGAGAGGGGAACAGAGTTAATACATCAATTCCAGGTAGGCCCTCGATTTTGTTTTTTCTGCTAACATAAACAGCCATTTTTGCTTCACCCAGAATGAAGTTTAGCAATGTACATACATTTTGTCTGCGCCTTACATATTTAAAACCAAGAATAAAAGTCTCTGTGCAGAATTCTTCATTAAAACAGTTAAAAAGATGCTTCAAAACAATAAACAGTGGCCTCAGTCTTACACAATACAAAAAAGTATGAAATACAGACTCTCTTTGGCCACAAAAGGGACAATCTTGGCCTACATTGGGATTAAGAACAGAAACAAAGGCATTAACAGCAATGGCCCCATGAAGAATTCGCCACTGCAAATCACCCACTCTTTTTGGCAATGGTGGTTTATAAAGTGCTCTCCATTCAGGTTTCACGTTCGTACTAAGTTTTAAAACACTGCGCCAGGGCGTGTCAACTCTGCTTGAAAGACATTTTTTGTTCAACACCTTTACACAAGCATGGTAAAACTGCTTTCCAGTCGCATCACCTAGAGTAATTGCAGGTGAGTTACAGGCAGAGAACAAACCAATACTTTTGTCCAGAATAGGTGAGAGTTTCAACCCAGGAAAATCTTCAAACACATCTGGACGCGCTAGTCCTGTGCAGTAGTCCTGTAGTAATTTTAGTTCATCCGCAGTGCAGTTAGTGCGCCACTTTTGTAAGAGCTTTGAGGCCACACGAGTGCACTTTAGACCTAGTGAGTCGGAGAAGTCCTTCACATTTTTAAAATCTGCCCCTGCCCGGTCAACGACATCTTTTAAAGTTATAATCCTGGAGTCAATGAGCCTCCTCTGAAACGTGGGGAAGTCAGGTAAAGTTATGTCCATCCTTGCACCCCCAATCACTGGTTCCTGTAACAACCAGTGTAAGGAGGCTGTTGGCACTTGTCTTTGCGTGTGGAATAAGCCCCAGATTTTTAAAAGAGTTCGATAAAAAGGAGGCATTCTGGAGCAGTCGACCCTCTGTGGTGCAGTTAAAAAAAGCGATTTATCCAGCCCTAAACCTGCGCACGTCCTTAAAACCGTAGAGCTCAGGAGCTTCCAGGCAACAACTGTAGGCCCAGACAGCAGTCGTTTCACAAACTGCAATCTAAATGCTGCAGTTCTACTGTGGAAATTGATAAGTCCATGCCCCCCCTCATCTTTGGACAAGAAGCAGACAGGTTGCGGTACCCAATGGTACTTATCCCAAAAAAAGTTTGTTACCACAGATTGAAGTTTGTTAAGTAGTTCTGGGGGGGGATCTACACAGGCTAGGCGATGCCAAAAGGATGATGCCACTAGGTTGTTTATAATGAGGACACGTCCCCTGTAGGACATCTTTGGCAACAACCACTTCCATTTTTCCAGCCGCCCATTCACACACTCAACCGCCCCCTCCCAATTCTTCTGCATGACCTTATCATTCCCCAAAAAGACACCCAAATATTTAAAACCATCTTTTTTCCAGCATAAACCATCAGGAAGTCTTGGTGCCCCTCCCACCCACTGACCAAGCAATAGAGCCTCACTTTTTGACCAGTTGACTCTGGCTGAAGAAACAGCCCCAAAATCTTTAAGGATAGTAATGGTTGTTTCTATATCCTTATTCCCACTAAAAAGTAAAACTAGGTCATCAGCATAAGCTGACAGATAAATAGGGAAATTAAAACCAGGTAAAACCACACCACTCAAAGCCCCTCTCAGTTTGAGTAAAAGAGGCTCTATTGCTAGAGAGTATAACATGCCAGACAATGAGCAGCCCTGGCGTACACCTCTACCAACCTTGAAGGGAGCACTTAAACCACCATTGATTTTTAGTATGCTCTCCACATCAGTGTACAGAACCCTGAGCATATTTACAAAGCCTTTGCTAAAACCAAAAGCCAGTAATGTGTCCCACAAATACTTGTGTTCTACCCTGTCAAAGGCTTTTTCTTGGTCCAAAGCCACTAAACCCACATCAAGCCCCATAAGCTTAGAGACATGTATTGTGTCCCGAACTAAAGAAACATTGTCAAAGATAGATCTACTGGGAACACAGTAGGTTTGGTCCGGATGGATGACCTCGCCCATGACTTTGGACAGTCTGTTGGCCAAAACTTTAGATACAATTTTAAGATCACTACACAGGAGCGACACAGGCCTCCAGCAGCGGATGTCGGTGAGGTCGCCTTTTTTAGGGAGAAGTGTGAGGACCGCTCTACGACAGCTCACCGGCAGGCGCCCCCTAGTGAGACTATCACTGAGCACAGAAAGCAAATCCTCTCCTATCTCCGACCAGAAACACTTATAAAAGTCAACTGGAATACCATCCAGGCCAGGAGCCTTGCCACATTCCATGCCCTGAAGAGCTTTTTCCAGTTCTCCCAGTGTCAGGGCCGCATCAAGCTCGGCAAAGGCCTCAACTGGAACCTGAGGCAGACCACGCAAAAAAAGGCCATTAGACCCCCCATCCTTAAGTTCGCTCCTGTATAGCTCTTGATAGAACTGCACAGCTCTTTTCCGAATTTCAGAATCGTTAGTCAACAAATCTCCAGTTTCAGATTTTAGGGAATGAAAAAATCTTTTCTGGCCATTTGTCTTTTCCAGACTAAAAAAGTACTTTGTTGGAACATCCATCTGCTCTGCGCTCCTGAACCTTGACCGGACCAAAGCACCCTTAGCACTAATTCCTAACAAATCATTTAATGCATTCTTTTTTATAGCCAGATTGTCAATTTTATCTTGATTCCCAGTAGAGTAGGCCAACATTTGAATTTCTTGTAGCTCTTTCTCTAAGATTCCTATAGACTGGGTTCTGTCTCTTGTGATGTTTTGAGTATACTGTTTACACAGTTGTTGAATTTGCAGTTTACCAAAATCCCACCATTGTTGTAGGGAACTAAAGGTAATCTTGTTTTCTTTAAAATCTGCCCAGAAAGTTCTAAACACCTCTTTAAAATGCTTATCATGCATGAGGGAAGAGTTAAAATGCCAGTAAGCACTTTTGGGTTTTACCGCTTTCAACCTGACACTACAAAGCACCAGCCCATGATCAGAGAACCCCACAGGAATTATCACACACTTTGTAAAAATATTAAAATGATGTTTAAAAGAGTAAAACCTATCAAGCCTGGCCATTGAGATGCTATTGCCATGAACATGAGTCCAGGTATACTGTCTTTGCTCCCTGTGGAAGGTTCTCCAAACATCACTTAAGTCATGTGTGTGGATGCAGTGAATTAATTTTCTGCGTGAAAGCATATGTGGCTCAGTATGATTTCTGTCAAGGTCACATTCTGTACAGTTAAAATCACCACCAACAAATAGATAGTCATCACTGCTGCACCCAGCTAAGGTGGTAGATAACTCATTCATAAAAGCCACTCTATCTGATGCATTTGTAGGGGCATATACACAAACAAAAATTAAAACATGGTTTTCAAAACGTGCAATGACTTTAAATAATCTCCCTGGTATCACTTGCAAAACTTCATAGGAAATGGGAGTGAAAGACTTTGCAAATAAAACTGCAACACCACCACTAAGGGAAGTGTTGTGACTTAAGAGAGAAAGCCCGTCCCATTCTAAGGCCCATTCTGCAGCATTTGTAATGTCGCTATGGGTTTCTTGGAGGAGAACCACATCCAGACGCTTTACCCTTAAAAGTTCGTACAGCTCCGCCCTTTTCAGTGGGTCTCTTGCCCCGTTTACGTTCAGGGAAGCAATACGAACCTCACCCATGAAATAAGAAAAAAGGAGAAATGAAAAAACATACATAAACATTGCGGGGGCTTATTATTTGCTATCATCAGTGTTTCCTAAAAGAACGTTTAACTTCGTCACAAACTTCCTTAAACGGAAGCCCTCTTGTCTGGTGACTAGACCTTCAGCCATAAACAATTTTGCTTTGGACAAGAATTGCTCCACATCTGGAAAATACTTGTCAATTTGTACCTTTCTAACGTGTTTAGTTTGGGTCAGGAAGTTCTTAATATCATCTATGGTATATGCCTGAGGAGCATAACCACTCGGGCGCATGCTGCAACTGACACTACAGTCGGAGTCAAACTCGCTTTCGGTTTCATCTGGAACAGCTTTACTGTGAATTTTGGCAGTTTTAATTTTAGTTGTGTCGTGAGGCTGACTTCGTCTCCTCTTATGTCTGGTTCTGGGCACTTTAAAAGTCGGGTTTACTTCCTCTGTCTCTATTTGAGAACTCTCGTCCTCAGCATCATCATCGTCTGTTTTGTTGTCGTCCTCAGCTACACTATCTATTGGGATTTCAGTGTTTGGCGTTATATTAGGTGCAGATAGCACGCTTTCTTCCCGGGTCAGATCGTTGGATGTAGGCCTACTATGAGAAGGGGACAGGGGCTCTGGCGAGAGCACTACTCCTTCTTCTTCTGCAAGGCCCCCGACAGTACTACCCTCACCTCCCGCAGAATTATTTGTACCCGTAGATTCCCCCCCTTCTTCCTTTTCAGGAGGCTGATTATCCCCTCCGTTACCGCTGCTAGCGGGCTCCTCTCTTTTGTCAGGGCATGCTCGCACTAGATGACCATTTCGACCACAACCAAAGCACTTAATTTGACATGAGGAAACATAAACGGGATAGGGAAATCCATCTACAGTCACATTCAGTGTTAGGTCTAAATCTTTACGGCTATTGTTCAAAGTCATGTAGACAAAACGTCTGAACGACGTGACATGTTTTAGGTCTAAATCGTCAGGAGGAGTTGAAATAACAAATTTCCTAATGGGTGAGGTTAGCTTGCCATAACGGGAGAGAATTTCAACCAGGACCTCGTCTTTAACATAAGGGGGGGCATTTGAAATAATCACTTTCTTTGAAGGTGATGACAAAGGTAACACGGTGGTAAAAGTTCCATCAATCACCACCCCACTTTCAATAACGGCGTTTGCCAGATCCACTGTTTCTAAAAACACAACCACTGCTCCGTTCATCCGAGCAGCAGAAATGACTTTATCACACCCAGTGATTTTACCTATCGCTAAACAGCAATCATAGACACTGGCGCTGGAGTTTATTTTAATGCCATGACGCCGCGTTAATGATTCAAACCTTTCTTTGCCTAAGGCCGCCATGCTCCCAGCACGGCAAAATGCCTCGGCTCACGAAAAACACTTAACACAACAAAACACAACACAACACAACTAAACAAGACAACACAACAACGTTCAACACCACCACTTAACACATACAACTCGACGCACCACAAAACACAGCACAACACAACACAAAACAAAACACAAAAAAGTATTAGAAAAAGAGAGAAATTGAGAGTAAAGGATCAGAGACCACAGCACGGCGGCCGTTCTCCACATTCGCTCAAACGCTCAAGCTCCGCCCACTCACTCGCATGCGCACACAGCAACAGAGAGAGAGAGAGAGAGAGAGAGAGAGAGAGAGAGACAGACAGACAGACAGACAGACAGACAGACAGAAAGACCCTCACGTTGATGTGCACTGATCAGAACTGGTAGCATCACACTGGTCATGTTAAAGATGTTTTAATTCTCTCTCTTTCTGTATCTACATTAACTTCACCATTGGTATCTGAGGGGCGTTGCTCTCTACGTTGAGGACTCACAGGGCTGATGATGTTGCCAAATAATGTTGCTATTTTTGAAAAAAAAAAAAAAAAATCATTTTCTCCTTTTACACTTTAATCTCATGCATGCTGACGTAACGACTCTCGCTTATCTGCAACGCCTCAGTCGCAGCCTGTCTGTGAAACAATAAAAGGAAAACGAACAGACGAAGAACAAAATTAGCTGTCTGTCATCAGGTGAATTACACACCGAGCGTGTATCATTAACATGCAGTATACTTTGGCAGTGAGCAGATTAAAATGTCAAAACGAATGAGTGAGCCTCATAAAAACCACCAGAAAACCTATTAGTTTTGACGAGTGCATCGTAGGCAGTTCCCCTTTTGCTCTTTTGTACCCTTTCTCCCACTCTTCCCACCGCAGTTCGTCACAAGAGAGGGGAAGCGAAGCGGCCTGGCTGTCTGTCGGTTTGCACCTCTGAGTGACGAGAGGACAGGATAAGAGCACGTCTCCATGACGATGGAAATGTGCGAAGTCACAGAGGTTGGTGTCGCTCCATCTGGATTAGCTGCCACGGGGGCAAAAGTCCCCGAGTGCTGTTCCATCTTGAATTTTGTCCGCATCAGCAGCAGTGTCATTTGTCCTTGGGTCGTCGACCTGGCCGCAAACAATGTCACGCTCAATGGCCTGAACAAATCCTGAAAGCGAAAGGCAGCCTCACACACAGCATCTCTGTGTGGAAAATAAAACAATGTAGTAGGCATGAAAAAACTACTGTGGTCTTTTAATAATGTTTTGCGCAATCTTAAAATGATTATATCTACTCCTGAGGGAGGTGAGCTCGCAGCGATACTTAATTATTATCTTCATTATCTTTTATTTTTGTGGTGATGAACTATGATTGGCATGACACTTTAGCAAGATTGTTTTTGGTGCATCATTGTAGCATGCCAAAAAAGGATGTTGCTAATTAACCTTTTCAGTGTAAGACATCACACTGACAAAGATAACCAAAAAAAAAAAAAATAAGGATCTGGCAAGCATGGAGTAAAGTCAAGTAAAATAAAAAAATCAACAGAAAACTTAAAACTAAGGTTAAAACTAAACTTAGCTTAGTGGTATGACGTGTTGCTAGACTACTTTTGCTGTGATAGTTTTGTATATTTCATTTCCATGTTGAAGTTCTGCAACTAATGAATCTGACCTTAATACATAACTCACATAATTAATATCTATAATACGGCTAGAAATAGTGGTGGCCAAAGGTCAGCTGAGACAGAGGATAGAGACATTGTCAGTTTTAAATAAGATTATAAGGAGAACGCACAGGTAAACAAAAGGCAATAGTTAGCATGAAGTCCTTTGTTTTTCAAACGTTCTTAAATCTGGGTGGACAGAGACAAAAAACGTGTTCCTTCAACTTCTTCACCATTGCCTAGTACTTTCCTACAGGGGTTTATCTCGGCATTCAAGACTAGGGTTGTGTTTTATCCTCATCCCTTTTATCCATCTCAACCCTCTTCTCTCTCCACTTGTGGCACTCATTGGCTTTTGTGGCATCTCTGGAGACACTAAGGGTGAACTGGTTGCTTACCTACCAAACAACTTCTCGATCCAGCAGTTTCAACTGATTTATAGCTACAGCAAAGCAGATGAGTGGTCATACGTCGGCTTAATACATTTAGCCAACACTGAAGAATGCACAATACTTCGAATTCCAAAATGCTACTTGGCTACAATACTTCAAATTGTACAAATGCTAAGACTATTACTAAACCATCTGTTGAAACATAATGTCTTGTTTAGGTTACGATTATGGGTTGATTACATTACACTTAGCTGGCGCTGTTGTCCAGAGCAATCTACAGTTATTATTTTAGGTATAGAAACAATCCCCCTGGAGCAATGTGGGGTTACATGCCTTGTGCCTCAAGGGCACTTTAGCCATGGATGACAATGCAGGAGAGCACTTGTTATTTACTCCCCCACCCCCATTTTTCCTACTGGTACAGGATTACAACCTGTGACCCCTTGATCCCAAAACCAACTAAGCCATTAAACAGTAAACAACTGTACAGGTTTTGTGAGCCGACTACCCAAATAAAGTGTTAATCCAAATAAAAATATTAAGTACTATTAAGTTTTCAACATCAGTGATGGTTTTAGATTGTCAGCATTACACAGTGGGAGATATTTTGCATAGTAACCATGCTGGAATAACTATAAACACAGATGTTTTAGCAGAAACTGGATGGGTCTTTGTGGTCAGCATAACTTTAATGGCTGAGAGGATTTTTTTTTTCAGTTCTATTTTGCTTAGGACATCATAATATAAAATAATGTGCCTCTGCTTTGTGTTGGGATATTCAAAGAATAAAAATGTACATCCCAGCCATTTTCTACCTAACCCTTAGTCTGCTGGTGTTGTGTTGCTACTGGTCATTGCGTTATTATCTTACAGAGTACATATGGGTTTCATGCAAGTATTGATTCCAATATAACATTCACTCCCTGTGGATACCTTGCTGTAATGCATAGTTTCCTTCTTGACGGAAGGGGAGAAAAGACAGGGAAAAATGTGGAGGCCATTCAATCATGTTAAAATTGATTTTGTTTTTCTTGCAATTTGTGGGATGGGGGTGAAATTGAGCCTAGCAAAAACAACACACATAAATAAAGACGCGTAATTTTCATGCAGCATTAATGTGTCACTGCACTTTGATCGATAAACATGTGTTTCTGCAACTGAATAGACCGTGGCACCCATATGCTGGGTTATAATTTTTAGAGAGCTCAAGGCTTGGAGCAGAGATAGAGAAAGAGAGAGAGAGAGAGAGAGAGAGAGAGAAATAGAGAGAGATACAGACAGACAGAGACAGAGAGAAAGAAAGACAGAAAGAAAAACAGAGAGAAAGACAGATAGAGCAGAGAGAGAGAAATAGAGAGAGATACAGACAGACAGAGATATAGAGAAAGAAAGAAAGACAGAGAGAGAGAGAGAGAAAAAAAGAGAGAAAGAGAGAGCAGCTGAGGGGCAATGTTTGCATGGCAATGAGGAGTCAGAGGAATACACAATTATACTGGAGGGCACACCAAAGGGTCTCACAGCTGAACTGCTGGTTCAGGAAAAGCACTTTGTGTGAGTTATAGCCAGACAGACAGCCAGACACTCTTGTGTTTCAGCCACATTTACAGCCAGGCTTTATGGCACAGGTTTACTGCTATTGCACGCAGGTCACTTGAGGATGGCCACAAGGACTGGCTCAGGTGAGTGGTGTGTGGTGTGTGGCGTTGTGTCGGGTTTGAGCCGGAATGGAGTCCAGGCACAGGCACAGGGGCTGCAGTTGCACGGCTCATATAGCAGAAGTGGAGCACAGTAATGGAAACAGATTGGTTCCCCTGATCAATTCCCACCCCACTCCCCATCAGTCATAGCAATTATTCACACTGCTGCTGCTGAGGAAGCTGGATAAAAATACAGAGAGGAGCTAAGGACAGGTTTAATTATGACAAAGCACGTGCATATGCTCACACACACACACATACACACATACACACACAGAAACATAAATCTGGTCTCTTCGCTTCTCTCTCTCTCACATACACACACTCACACACACACACAAACACACACACACACACACACACACACACACACACACACACACACACAAAGGAAGTCCTGGACTTTCCTCTCTCTCTCTCTCTCTCTCTCTCTCTCTGTCTATTTCTGTCCACCTCTCTCTCTCTCTCTCTCTCTCTCTCTCTCTCTCGCTTTCTCTCCCACACACAGTTACACACACACACTCCACTAGCATGTTGGTCCCTTGCTGCCTGTGTAGTAATCTCTCCCACACTGTGGTCTCTGGAGACTTGTATTCTCACTGGAGATCTAACACCTTTTTTCGCAGAGACTTTCTTGCCATTTCCATCTATGTATCACGCTCTCCAAAAAGACCTCATGAAAGTGAGCTTGGTGGCTTCTTCCCCAGTGCAGGTTTGTCCCTGTCCACCTTCTCTATCCTTCCCCTCAGAGACTTGGCAACCAGGAGATGGCTGAGGAAGACTTAATTACACCAAGCTCCAGAAGCACATTTCAGTGATTCCGCAGGCAGCCAGGGCCGAGAGAGTCTCTCTGGGCAGTCTGTGTCTTGTTTTTCTTTCACCACCTTCGTTTGACAAATGCCGTGAGGACTTACCTTACCCTTGCGTTCGGTGGGTCCCAGAAAAACTGTCCGCCTTCTTTGTCTGTGTCAAGAAACTGGGTCAGTTTGGATTTTCTTACTGAAAGAAAACCTGGTAAGCATACAGTGTGTGTGTGTGTGTGTGGGGGGGGGGTTATCTAGTGTATGCTTGAATGCTTTAGCACATCTGGGCCAATTCTGCCTTAAGCAGATTTTTTTGTTCTCCTCTTTTTGTTCTCCATCTGTAGAGGAATATTGCTTTTAAATGCTGCAGAAAAAGGAAGTACATCTGTAATCCACTGTGTAATTTACTTGCCTTCTCTCTGTCTCTCTCTTCCGCTCTCTCTCTCATTCTCTCTTTCTTTCTCGCTGTCCAGCTCCACCTCTCTCTCTCTCTCTCTCTCCCTACCTATGCCCATCACTCTCTTTTCGACCCTTCTCTATGTCAAGTAAAAGTGATGGATTTTTTATTGATTCCTCAAGTGTCCCCATGTCACAGACGCATCAAATGAAAAACACAAGATGAAGAGGTGAAGAAACCAATGTGAGAAGCACGAAAAAACAGACTTCATACATATGACAGAGAAACGTGGATTACGATACCATGCAGTACTGCAACAGATCAGCTATGGGAGTTTGCCGCTCATGAATTTAGTCACATTTAAAATTGTGTTATTAGCACTCTAGCATTTGAGCTTTCCTTGGATAGGTGGTGACAAGGCATCCCACTAACATAACCATCCATTTTAGTGGCACCACTATCCTGATGTGCCTTGGGAAACACATGCTTAAGAAAAGCAGAAAACGAGGAAGGGGGAGTTGAGGAGGAGGAGGAGGAGGAGGAGGAGGAGGAGGAAGTATAAATAGCTCCCAAATCGGAGTACCAGTCTCGTCTGTGTCTAGTGAGTGAGGAGCAGTGAAAGCCTTATCTGCTCAGGGTGACAGGATTGGAGTGTGTTACTGTGTGTGTATGTGTGTGTGTGTGTGCTGTAGCTGCCTGGCCTTTGTGCGAATGGCAGGTGGGTGGACCAAAGGGGAACAGAGCAGCCTAAGGCAGGAGTTGTCACACACTCAAAGTTCATTGAAAATATGTGGGGGCATATGGACGTGGGGGAGTAGAAAGCAACTTTCCTGTTCCTGGATCCTGTTCAGTGTTTAGGAGGGCAACCGGCCCTGTTGGGCCTTTCCTGAGGTGAGAGAGACAAAGAGAGAGACAGAGAGAGAGAGAGAGACAGACAGGCCCGGCAGACACTGATCTTGTGGGTAGACATGGTTTTGGCTTCACGTTGTGTCTTTTGGGCTCCTCTCCTGAGGGCAAGTCTTTTCTCTGGTAACAATCTGCCAAAATTCCTTCCCAACATTGTTAACTCGGCTTCAACAAAAAAGACTTTTTGAGGTTGATTCCTTACTCAATATGACAATAGAACACATCTAAGGGAGGTAGGGGGGCTCCTGCCACAAGACTGGCTTAGCATGTGTCTGGACTTCCAGTCTGTCTTGAGTTCAGTGTGCTGGGTTTAAAAAGGCCACTAATTGCCCAGGTGATCTGGAGCACCTGCCAGAGACAACTGGAGACACCTGGGAGGGGAGGGCTGTTCTATTGCCCTGTTCAGGGGTAATACCGCACATCTAGTACCATGCCCCTTGCTCTTGGCCTGTGCTTGCCAGTGTGAAGGAATATGGGGCACTGCCTACAGGCTGTGTGTGTGTGTGT
>CM059272.1:25065915-25080915 GCA_030347295.1 Setipinna tenuifilis
GCATTTGATCCACCCACAGGAAATCAAATCAGACCAGATCATGACTTCCTTCCTTCCTGAGTGAGTGAGATGCTTACGTGCACGGAACATTGCAATGCTGGAAACCGGAATTGTTTTGTCGCTGTCGGGAAATCTGTGGCACTTAAAGCTTTGTGCTGGAACAATGTTAGTAAGACGTCACTTAATAATACAGCTGAAATAAAGGATCCAAGCAAAAGTGGAATCTATTGGCCCTTCCTGCTGCTTATTGAATAATGTATGTAATTAATATATACTTTTGTGACTAAACCAGAGAGATTTGAACCCTGACCCTTTATGAGACAGACAACTTACTGCTAAATGAACGAGCAGCTCAGTGTCTGGTGATGTGACAGAGATTGAGAACTACTGAGAAACTACTAGAATTAATTATATGTGAATAATTTTCACAGCTTAGATATATCAAAGATTGTTTATCAATCATCTCTGAATTAAACATCCATGTTTTTTTTTTCTTTTTGGAGAAACGAGTTTTGAGGACTTCAGTTAGGACATTTTGGCTTCCGGAAATTGCTTTAAGTCCTTATAGTCAGATTGCACTGTAGCTCTATTCAGTTTTCATGATTTGCTTCCCCTCTCTCTCCTGATTGGTCATTAAAAGCAGTGGTCAAACTGTGTCATTTTCTATAGTAGACAGTGAATAGAAGTGGTTGATATGTCCAAACTTCCCACTAGTTTTTTTTGCTTCTATGGGTCTTACGGCTTTTGTAGTACAGATGTTTTAGCAAAGAAAAAAACAGTAATTAAGCAAATTAAGAGAACATATTGAGGAAAAAATAGGACTCCTGAAATTTCATTGGTTGGATACATCAAGGGCAAAAAGCTTCCAACAGCTGCACTTCTTGGAGCCCTGAACTCAGTCCAGTTCCAAGGGCTGCTTGCTGCTTACACCCAGAAATAAATGCATCTGTGAGCTTGCCTGATGTGACTCCAGCCCAAAAAACAAATTCTAACTTTATTTTTCTTTTTTTTTTAGTGTAAACTCATTATGCCCGGCTGGACATCTTAGTCAATGAACTGAAATAAATGGCACAATGAGTAAGCTGAGTACTTGTGGTGGCACTGATTAATGTTTCATTATTTTTGCTGTGTTTGTCAGGTACACCCTGCAGTGATGAAGATGGGGGGGGGGTGAAACACAAAGAGCCACTAGGAATGAGAGACCAAAAAAAAGAGAGACCAAAACAGAGAGAGAGAACGAGAGAGAGAGAAGCAGAGAAAAAGACAGATAGAAAGATAGAAAGACTACATGGGGGGGGTTGGAGCTGAAGGTGTGTCACCCATGTCAGGTGAGAGACGGAACAGAGAGAGAGAGAAGCAGAGAAAAAAATAGAGATAGAAAGATAGAAAGACTACATATGTGTGTTTGTGTGTGTGTGTGTGTGGGGGGTGATTGGAGCTGAAGAAGGCGTGTCGCCCGTGTCAGGCGAGGCTGTATTGATGGTTAGATGGTTGGTCAACCTTGTGTGGCTGTGGCCCCCAGAGACTCATCACGGCTCCTGGACGCTTGCCCCCATGCTCCAGGTGCCCCACCAATGATGTCTGCGTCTGTCCGCAGTCCACTGCACACTGTCACACACACAAACAGCCATCAAATGATGCTATCTGCCCAAACCTGTCTGTTTTCATTTAGCTTTTATCTGATTTTCTAGCCTACTGCTGAAGGATAAACACTGAAAGCCTTTGTTTGCTCTTCACATTCAGCAGATATCCTCCTAAACACACTTTGCAACAGGGTACTATTAAAACATTTGCATTTCATTTTTAAAAAGGAAACACTGCTGTGCTGTTACAAGTTGTCAAGTCATGTCCCACTTGAAAAGGTTATGAAAACAGACATTAACTCTCAAAAGTATACTCCCAGTGAGACCTTTGTTGCATGATTAAAAACGAACAACAGTACAAATGCACATCATGGCTCAAGCACACAGCAGGACAGACCAATCACGTCACGTTTGTCTAAGCTTGAACCAATCAGCTTTCAGCGTTACCCATGTCCCAGCTTGCTTGGAGCATCTTCTTGCCTATTGCACTTTTGACCTTCCTCTGAGTGAGCTTCTGTGCCTGGTGCGACCGTAAACACAGAGTCTGGGATTGACCTACAACAACATATGGCATGTTGTGTCTTTGAATCCCAGGCTTGGAAACATGCAGAGAGAAGAAAGAGGTTTTGTAGTCACAGCACAGCTTGTACCCGTTTAGAGAGAGTTATTTTTATGTGCAGGATGAAGTATTCAGTCGAGTCGTAGTTATAAGTAAGTATGCAGTGGAAAGTCACTCTGTTCAGCTACTCCATCACTGATGAACATGAAGTGATTATGATGTAATGGGTTTTAGTGGGTGCAATTTAGTGGGTTGCACGATGAATCATTCTAAGTAAATCTATCAAATCAACAGTTAAGTAAATAGAATCAATATTTCAAATGAATTGTGCGCTGTGCAATCAACCACTGACTGATCATCTAGTCAAGACTCATGTCTTTTGATTGTCTGCCATCTGCTGGTCAAGGTTTGTATGACACCTAAGCCTCATACCCCTGTAAAAGTCTTGCCTCATGATAACTCCTCTATGTATGAATGAGGGGCCACATCAGTGGGACTTAATTGGAAAAGACCCCTTGTGGTTCTGTGTGTGTGTGTGTGTGTGTGTGTGTGTGTGTGTGCAGTAGCGGTTTTATGCACGGGCGAACAGGGGAGCCTCCCGGGCCGCCATTTCGTGGGGGGTGCCACGAGCGCTTGGGGGAAAAAAATAAAAAGCTCCATGTATTATATCTTATAACGCTGCAATTGGCACATTGGTGCCCCCTAAGTGAATTGCAGGTACCCTTCATTGCTGATCAGGTTCCGTGCACAGAAGCAGCCCGGCGGTGCTGAGAGGTGGTCACACCCGGGGCGTAAAACACTAGAACCGCCACTGTGTGTGTGTGTGTGTGTGTTGTGTGCATGTGTGTCATTCAGCTTCTCTTTTTCACCTATGCACCATATGTATTATCTTCCATTTATGGACTCCTTTAACATTACTGTAGGCAACACACACAAATCTGCGCACCATCGAGCGTACACACATGTATACGTGCACACATGTACAACCCCTCCCACACACACATACACACAAACACGCACACGCACACACACACACACACACACACACACACACACACACACCTCGTAACTTTTTCTCTTCACCCATTACAAAGGCCTCTGTGCAGCAGTTACTCAGGTAAATTAGTCAAGAAATAGATTTTAAAGAGCTCGGTCCACAGCTCATTACAGCAATGCTTGACCAATGGGACCCAATCTGTTCCCAGTCACGCGCTTCCCAATCCTTTCCAATTAGGACCCTCTTTCATAACCCAGAGGCTTTTTAGTTCCCTCAGACCAGGGCCAGCACAGATGGTGTCAATGACATCTCATTACACTCATTAATTAGCACACTAACAGGCCGCCATTTTGTTTTTCAACCGACAATGTTGACAAAGCCACATAACTTGGTCAAGGTGTGAAGAATATATATATAAAACAACTGTAATACGTGACATGTGAGACATAAGACATAAACGACATAAGACGTGACACAGCTTAAAAGCAGCACAGTCATAACGATCGCTGCACTGAGGAAATGATCGTTATTTAGGGTACCAATGTATAGCGATTACATTTGTTTGATTGATTGCATATTTATAATGCCAAAACATTACCCCAATCTATTGTAATTAATTCTGATATTTGTTTTGGATTCTCCAATGCAAGAAGAGGAAAGATAAATAGGTTCCTGCTAAGGTTCAGGTAGGACCTGTGCAGAAAACCTCATAGGGCCAATCAGACATGTTTAGCAAAGAACAAGTAGTTTCAGGTGTAATTGGTCGTGGCTAAGTGCTATAGTGCAGAATTAATGGACACAGCTAATAGCCGGGTGAGTCATTCACACGACCTACCGACTCAGAAAAACAATTAACCAAGATTACACCACTACCTTGCCTCCAGCTGTTTAAGAAGTTGCATGTTTTGTGTGTGTTAGAGTGTCAGCACACACGTCAATGCATTATGAAACATCCTTAAATACTTTTAACGGAGAGGGGTGTTATTAGGATGGGTTGTGCATGCCGGATGCACTGTTCAGTGTGTCAGGGTACAATTCAGTGTATCTTATGACACTTCCTACAATACATCTCACTGAGAAAGTCTTCTAGTGTTTTTCGGCCATGTTGCTGAGCCATTGCATCATTTTCACACTTTTTGAACCATTTCTGTGATGGAAAACAAGCCCAAGGGATCATATATCATTAAGCAAACATTTGTTCCTCGACAGACGGAGAAAAAACATTCAAGTCTATCATTTGCTACACAGTGAGAGACAGAGAGAGAGAGAGAAACAGAGAAAGAGAAACATACAGAGAAAGGGAGAGAGAGAGAAACAGAGAGAGAAATAGAAACAGAAACAGAAAGGGAGAGCGAGTGAGTCTATGTGAAGCTCTAGCACCTTGACACCTTCCCAGCATTATCACACTCACTCCTTGTCTCCCTTTGGCTTCTCTTCTCCATCACATCCATCCTGTCTCACAGTTTGTTACCCTCATTTCTGAATTTCTTTCACGTCTCTCTCCTCTCTCACACAGCTGCCTTTCTCCCTCCCTGCCCTTCTCTCTCTCTCTCTCTCTCTCTCTCTTTCTCTATCTCTCTCTGTCTCTCCCTCTCTCGCTCTTTCTCTCTCTCTCCCTCAGTTTCTCTTTTTGCACAGCAAAACAGTCATTATTAGGCAGATCCTGAAAATAAATCCTGTCTGTTAGCTCTCAGATGTTTCTCAGATGTTTCCCTGTTGCCTGTCTCTGCACAGTCTTCGGGTGGGAAACTGAAACAGGTTTGGGATTTTAGGACAAATGATTGACGAGTCATACTGCCATAGTCATGGCACTGTGTGTGTGTGGGTGTGTGGGTGGGTGTGGGTGTGTGTGGATGTGGGTGTGTGCGTGTGTGTCTAAGTGAGAGTAATATATATATATATATATATATATATATATATATATATATATATATAGACAGACAGACAGACAGGCGGAGAGGGAGATAGAAAGAGAGAGAGAGAGAGAGAGATAGAGAGAGAAAGAGAGAGAGGGAAAGTATTTTGGCGAAGAGGTTTACAGCTGTATTTGTCCTTGCTGCATTGTGAGCATCATTGACAGTTACAGTGTTATTATGGTTTGGGGCTGTAAACCAAGGCTTTGAACCAGTTCACAGAACAAAAATGAAAATCAGAAACTTTTGGTGCTTTGCTAGGAACAGAAACAAAACCAGAAACGTCATATATTTTTATGTTCCGGAACAGAAACATTAATTTGAAATAGTGGTAACTGTTAATATCCTTTCTTTCGGTAAAAACATATTTTGTTTACAATGACCCGATAAGGTTCATTTTCTGTTGCTCACTCAATGCTTGGCAAGAGCAGAGAAGCTCCACCAATACCAGCAGCATGCATCTGAAAGGGCTATGCAGTCTCCCAGTCTTGACTATAATCATAAGAGGTAAATATTTTAGTCTTCTAATCTTAAAACTGTTTGTTCGTACATGAATGTCAGCTTTAGCCCATCATATTTCTGTTAGTCCAGCCATTTCTTTTGTTCTCAAAGGCAGTCGCTGTTTCTGTTAAAAAGCACAAAGGAAACCTGCTATTTGTAAATAAATGACACTGCAGAAATGATTCTTGTCTTAATTCATGTAGACATGTTGGGACAAAAATTGCAGTAATGCCACTTGTAGAAAGCAGAGCCCCAGCCTACTGCTAGCAAACAACTGCTGCATGATTTATAATTTTATAAAAGTGCTTTTACTCGTTATGTTTCCAATTTGCAGATCCTATGCATTATCTAAAAAGTTCTTGTGGCTTCAAATAACTTCAGATCACACTAGTTGTATGATACTATACTATTCCTTATATGCGCTAGCTGTGATATCAGGCAGCTTAGGATATGTGAATTGCCTTTATGGTAAAATGGTTACAGTTGCAAGTGTGAATGGTCAAGTTGCAGTGAGCTGTTAGTTTTTAGGATTTTGCAGTCAGCTTGTCACTAATTTTCGGTGAAGAGCAGCTTTAAATAGACAATAACCGTGGCTTTTAGTCCTGCCAACTTAAGAGTTTTTCAGCTAAGCCTATATAACTATTTTATGTTTCACAGCTGACATAAAACGTTATTAACCGATTCAGGAATAATATTTTTGCGCTGTAACTGGTTCGGGAACCTTAATTTTAGGGTGGAACTCGAAAACTAGAAACGTTAAAATACTGGTTCTGTTCAAAACGAACCAATCGGCAAAATTTTGCTTCGAGGCTGTGCTGTAAACACAAGGACCATCTCTTTCACTCTATACAGTATAATTAAGTATGAATATGCACCTAAGCTATGTAGCTATGTAGGTGTATGATGTACAGTGTGTGTATAATGAGGTGTTGGGTATGTGAGTGTTTTCCTCCCTCTTTGTACACACTCACAACCATTAATTAAAAGCTCAGGCGTGTTGTGGTGAAACAAAGCCTAAGCTGGCATTTGCTGTGAGGTACAGGCCCATGACCTTTGCGTGTGTTTGTGTGTATATGTGCGTGCGTGTGTGTCTTTGTAAGCCTGCATGGACAGTATGTGTGTATGTTTATGCTGTGGTAATGTGCACTGTATGTATGTATGCATGTGGCAGAGTGTATTTCTGACAATATGCATGCCACAGTCGTTTTCACATTAACCCTATATACAGAGAACTGAAAATCCAGACAAGCCATTTCATGCGGGATATTACTCAATGTGCACAATTTTCACAGAAACGCTGCATATCAATAAGACAGACACAAAGCTCCCACTAACGAGTGTGTCTCGTTGGAAAGTCAGCAAGATTGTGTGCCGACCCAAAGCCCTAATTTCCCGGGCTGCTGCTCTGTACTAAGTGCTGAATCTAATGTGTTGTCGCCGTGATGGAGGGTCACTAGGCTGCCCAGTGGTGACCATTGATCACACAGGCATTTACCCAGCCATGCCTCCCCATCCCCATCCTGAAACTCCATCTCTGGCTCCATTCCTTTACCCCAACTATGGCCATCCACCCATCTGGATGTGCCTGTTCCCTCCTACACTATACAAAGTGAAGCATAGAACCAACTTTAAAAACGCAAAAGGGACAACATCCTGCATACACGTTTTAAGTCAGTTTCACTTGATTTTCAGTTATCATGAACAATGCCGTCCCTGCACCCGCCCCCTTCAGTAATTACCGTACCATCTGGATGTGAATGTTTCCCTTCACACAGTTAAAACTGAAACACAGAACCAACAAAAAACAAAAAATAAGGCATAGATCTTTCTTGCATAGATCTTTTTTACATTGGTGTAATTTTTCAAGTGAACTTATAAACATAAACTTTTATGGGATTGGCCATGGTCCTCAAAAAGTAGTCCAAGTTAAACCAACATAAACAAGTTCCATGTAGCACATTGCTTTACTTTCTGAAGTTGGTTCTGTGCTTCACTTTCTATTGTGCAGGTTCCCAGCTACTGTTGCTAGGTTAGAGCATCCAGGCTGCAAATAGGTGTTAATAATACATTGGAGAGATTGTTGCACTTGCTATAATTATACTGAAAGTGGAGGAGGTTCTCCTGAGGATGTATAAATGAATAAACGTGTTTCACACACGCTCCTTCCTCCACACATTCCTTACTCTCACACACGTTTTTAGTGCAGCACAGTTTCATAGTGTGCTCTTTCCTATGTGTTGTTCATAAAATAAGAAGTCATTTAGCTTGATTTATTTAACCTTTTGGTTTATTTACAGTATGCATTTCCACTATGATGTTAGATGAGAGACAAAGACAGACAGAAAGAGAAAAAAAGAGAGAGAGAGCACAATAGGATGTCAAAGACAAGTCAGATTGTTCTTTGTGCATTCGCGCTTTAATGTTGTTGGTTGAATATGCACTGATGGTGTTGCTGCCACTCTTGTTGTTTTTAAAGCCTAAGTGATATCTGTGCCTAAAATCTCTACCCCAGGAAATTGTGCTGCATTGCTGAGTGTTATGTGTCAGTGTCAATATAAGAACATATCCATTATTTGCTGTGACAACGAGTGATGTACATCGTTGCCAGCAGAGGGAGATTTCAGCATGGGACTTAGATTCTCAGTAGCTCAACAGACAGCAGGAAAGATACAGAAACTTTCTTTTACTATTTCAAAACTCAAATTTTTGTCTTGACTTTCGTGGAAATCAACTGTAACGTGGCATGGCATTTATAGAACTCAAAAAATGACTGTCATGGCCAGACCATTTTCTAAATACTGTGGCTTTAAAAAATAATAGTAGTAAAACTAAAAAATAACAGCAGCTTAACCCCATGACTGAACAATGACAACTGCTTTAAAAACCTGTCTTTTCCTGTTTTTGTAATAGCTTTCTCATTTCTCATTCCAATACACAGTCTGTACACATAAAGACTCAGCTTTTTTCCATTTATCCCTATTTCCCCATTTTTTTTTATATTTCAGTAATCCTGCTTTATTTCTGTCGCTTACCTCCTTCCCCTCTCTCTTTCCCAAGTAGCAGTTGTGGTGAAGTTGACATTATAAAACACATCCTCGAACATCTCGGCAGATCTGCAATTCATTAGCCTGATTGGTGGAGTGCTTTGAGGCCCAGCATGGCCTCCTTGCTTTGATTAAAGGGGAGGCTCGTAAATACAGGGCCTATAAACGATTTCCTCATTACATCAAAGTCACACGGAAGTTGTAAGCAGTCCTTGCATCGGCCACAAGGGCACCACCTTTACGAGGGGCGGAGGGGTGTGTGTGTGTGTGTGTGTGGGGGGGGGGGGTAATGGGGCTTGATGAACGACCTGGTACCACGCAGGAAGGAGGAACGTAAACTGAGACTGTCCCACGTGCCGCCCGCCTCAGTCAGACGCCAGACTGCAGCAGCTCCGAGCCGGACTGAGCTGAGTCCCCCTGACGCGTCTAGCCCTATGGCGGCGACCTAAGCACAACCAGGTGACACGCATACCGAGTCAGACTCCGACTGGGGGGCACACTGTCATTACGGTGAAAATTAAATGGCTCGACTTCATTTTGAACATTTACTGGCTGAAAGCAAAGTGACAGATGATTAACTTAGGATGTCTGTAAACATGTAGCTGGAATAAGCAGTCTTGAGACAGATTCACATTGATGTAGTTCTACCTTAAGTTTGACTTTTTGAGTTGGGTTAAGACTTAACTGTGAAAAGCATTTTTTGTAATCCAAATGTCACAGCTTTTACAGATAATTAGTTTGAGAAGATAAATGTTTTTTTTCCTAAAAGATATTTGCTCTTATAATCTCAGAGTACACCTTGTAGTATACTGCTATTAGTGTATCCAAGTAAGCAATTTTAGGTGGTATTTTACCTTTTAAAAATGTATTTCTTTAATATGCTGTCTTCTCGCCCCACCAAAAAATACAAACGCATAACATTCAAATGGCTTTAAAATAGATGTTTTATAGGTTTATAAACATGTAACAAAGATAGTCCCTTCAAATGGGGATTCAGTTAAAATCGACAGTATAAATACAGATAAAATATAGCTCTCAAATCTGTGACCCTGGTAAGTCATCTCTCTGAAATTAAGAAAATAAATAAAACTAACGTGAAGGATACAGTGCTGTCTGTGCTGCCAGGAGAAATTGTCTTTAGAAGTGTTACAAAACAAACTCAGACGAAATAAAACTCTACTTTACATTTTCAATAACCTCTACTGCGATTTGTTTTGGTCTGGTGCTCAGGTAAAAAAAATAATAAAAAATCAAACCCACTCTAATTTGGAGAATAGACAAGTTCAACTTGGCTACAACTTCACTTTAAATAATCATAAAAACAGTTAAAATCTCATCACAATATCAGAAAGGTGTAACATCATTATGGCCCAAGACAGAATGCATATTCCCATGACACTGTTCCTGTACCAGCCATCCATGGGACATCATGGCCTGCTTTGGAAGTGCTGTTGAAATACTCTCTACCATACTAAAAAAGTATTGGTTGTGAGACTGGCAGTCATTTGGCTTTTTGTGAAGAAAAAAAAATCCATCCATGGGTAAACAAAAAAAAGTGAGCGGATAAATCTTCGTCAGAACCAGGTTTTATAGCTTCATAATCCATCTTGGTCTGAGACAAACTCCCTCCGAAAGCCAAGCAATTAATGAATGAACGGTCCATAGTACATATGAAAAAAACAAACAAACAAAAAGACTATACAGGCTACCTTTTAAAAAAAAGAGGCAGGGCACACGTGTGCCATAGTCCCTCAGGAGAGGGGGTACATGCTGTAGCCCAGCGGTGCGCTGTAGAGTGCAGTGGGGGCCAGGGGCACCAGGGGCCTGTGGTAGGGGTAGGTCTGTCCGTACAGAGACATAGCGCTGAGGGGGAACGGCAAGCCAAAGGCGGGGGCCAGCGGAGGCTTGGAGCTCATCTTCAGCTTCTCCAGCTCAGCCTCCTGCAGTCTCTTGGCCTTGGCCCGCCGGTTCTGGAACCAGATCTTCACCTGGGTCTCGGTGAGCGTGAGCGAACTGGAGAACTCGGCGCGCTCTGCAATGGACAGGTACTGCTTCTGCCGGAACTTTCTCTCCAGGGCCAGCAGCTGGGAGGTAGTGAAGGGTGTGCGAGGTTTGCGGTTGGTCTTGTGCTTTCGCAGCAGACAGGTAGGACTCACCTGGCCTGTCAAAAAAAAAACAAATGGAATAAATAAAGAGCCGTGAAAAAGTTCTGCCTAAGTAAAACTCATACTTTGTTGTGTATTATACTGTAAGTCTTGACTTAGATAAAACTGTCAATGTTTGCCTTATCTTAACAGTTTAGAAGCACATTAACTAATTCTTCCTATATAATACCCTACATATGGTTTAACTAGTATTTTAGTTTAGATTTTAACGTTTGCATGATTTAAAAAAAACTGAAAAACACAATAAGTTAAATGAACTATAAACAGACACAACACAATGAGTTGGAAAATGATAACTGCTTATTTCAATAGTCTAAAATAGCTTGACACATTTCCTCACAAGTATATGACAAGCAAACAATACATTGCCGTGTTATAACCCGGCTCTTGTTAAAATAGTTATACTTCGTGATGGTAAGGACTAAAAACTAAAAGTATTTAAGTGTTTTCCTAAGGCCTAACACTTACGAGATTGTCCTGAGAATTTGGAGTTTGCTGCCCAAGAACTACAGTCTTCCTCCGACTCCGGAGACTCAAGTTTGACGGGTGAGGTCGTGGTTCTCATTCCCTCCGGACTGCATGTATCCCTACTGGGATACAAAACCGAATGGGTCCGTACAAAAGTGTTCCACGGTGCGTCCTCGGCTTTGGCTGGCGACTCCTTGTGACTCTTACTGCCTGACATCAGCGACTCCACGCTGAATGGGTGACTTGTTACTTGGGCTTTGCGCTCCTCCATCGTTCGCTCTCTACTAACGGCTTCGGGTGAACCACTGTCCCGTAGATCAGTCGGGGATGACATCGCAGCAAAACCTCCGAAGTGTCCAGATGAAGTTGTGACAAGCGTTGTTATTATGCAGGCCACAAGTAAATCCTCTACAAGCAAAGTGAGACACCACAACAACGAAGTGGCACGGGAGTGAAAAAACTTCGATGACGGCGAGCAACTTTTAACCAATCACGTTAGCGCCGAAATTTAGGGGATAACTTTGTTGACGTTTGGTGGTGTTTGGTTCCTTGATCACAGGAAAACTAATTTAAGTCTCAAGTGGTTTCCCCAGACAATCACATTACAACTGCAAATCTTTAGATTAAATAATTCTAAGATTAGACTTATTTGATGTATCCGTTTTAAGAGTACAATAAAACATGTTTACACTTTCCTACTTTCACATCAGTCTATTCACATACTTTTCACTACGTTTTTGCTATAGGCCTATTTATTTTATTTATAATGTAATTATGTTTAATTTCGTTAACTTTATTTTCATAGTGTTTTCACTAACATTATCCATATTATTTATACATAATCCACTTTTACATGCAGATCTGTAAAGGTTTTGAGCAATACATTTCTAATTTAGGAGATTTAAGTGGCATAAATACAAGAACATATGAGATGCTACACTTTGCACTAAAACCTTCTTTAGCCTACTGAATACTGTAGGAATCCCATGACTTAAGCTTCCCAAAAGGTTGATGGGAATTCACAAAAGAAACAAATGTATTCCTTGCCCATGAAATTAGACAATGCTGTGGTTCATTGAGTTTATGTTTTAATGGTTTAATCCATTCACCATGAAATTCAATAGTAAAACAGTGAAAAACAATACGTTATTTGTGGTTACATTTCAAAGTCATGCAGATCTAGCCGTTGAGAAAGACTTTGTGCCCTACATTTGATTGCTATCACTGCGACTTAGGGGTATTTGTTTTTGGGGAGCAAAAGGTTTCCAAAGTAAATAAATTATATTCCCCAAGCAAAGTAAATTTTCTGTCATGGGATTTATGTCTCTGTTGAACCATGAACTTGTGTGGATAAAACATGAATAAGAAAAAGATCATTAAAGATTGTTCGCACAGGGAAGTAGGAGTCTGTGAATGTGATCACAATGGAAAAGCAATAAACATGGCTATGTCTAAACAACACAGTTTAAGGCATAATCAGCTGGCTGCAAAACTGGTCAGAGGACTTGTCTTTGGTGTGCGTGTGTGTGTGTGTGTACTTGTTTGTCTGTGGTGTGTGTGCACAAGTCGTTCTGCTCTCTCTCTGTATATGTTTTTGCATCATTGTGCTGCTGTTGCCGTGTGTGTCAGTGTGTGCTTGCGTGTGTGGGTGTGTGCATGTGTGTGCCCGCACTCCTGTGTGTGTGTATGTATGTGTGTGTGTGTGTGTGTGTGTGTGTGTGTGTGTATGTATGTATGTATATGTGTGTGTGTGTGTATGCATATGTGTGTGTGTGTGTATGCCTGCGTGTGTGTATGTGTATGTGTGTATATATGTGTATGTGTGTGTATGCATGTGTATGTGTGTGTGTGTCTTCTCTTGCTGAAGCTGCAGGGTGAGATTCTCGGCGGTGCTGCGCTGTGCTGTGCTGTGTGGTGCGGCGGTGCAGTGCTGGTGCGCTGGCGTTCCCATGCTCCTGGGCGTTTATTAAGCGTGCCGCTTTCACAGACAGTCAGAGGTTAGCGGCGGCGCCAGGCAGCGGCCAGATGAAAGGGCTGCTCCTCGGGGGAGAAACTGTGGCCGCTTCTGTGGCTCCACTGCGCTAGTCACCTCCCCTCTCTCTCACACACACACACACACACACACACACGCACACACACACACACATACTCACATACTCCACACCCACCACACACACACGCCCCCAACCCCCAGGCTACCTGTCCATCACACAGCATGCAGAGGTGGAGAGAGAGGGAGGGAGACAGAGAGAGGCAGAGAGAGAGGGAGGTAGAGAGAGGTGGAGAGAGAGTGGAAGTGAGAGAGGTATAAAGACAAATAGGAAGGGAGAAAGGGGGGGGGGGAGACAGAGACAGAGAGAGAGGGAGAGATAGAGATAGAGAGAGTGAGAGTATGAGTGAGAGGGAGGAAAAATAAATGAAGAGGTGAAGGAAACAGTAAGACACAGAAGAAGGAGAAGTTGGGAAAGTCAAAATGAATCTGAAATCTGAAGGGGGATTCTCAGGGATAAAACACACACATGCAAAGCACACAATCAGACCTTTCTGGAGGCTGCAAACATCCTCCCACCTACAAGAGATACATTCCTAATCCCCTCAGAAGATTCAAAAAGATATCCCAAGCAGTGTGTGGGTGATAGTCTTGGCCGTCAGTACCCGTGTGTGTGTGTGTGTGTGTGTGTGTGTGTGTGTATTTGTGTGTGTGTGTGTGTGTGTGTGTGTGAGTGACTGTGAAGGTTTTAGGAGGGCTTGAGGGTAGGGGGTTAAGTGTGTGTGTTTGGACACATTTCGCCCTGTGCAATTACTGCCTGAGCTTTGAAGTGGTGGAATGCACGACTGCATAACCTGGCTTGTCTCTTAAACTTGCACAACATTTTAACAGTCATTTAGGAACTTCACGCACAATCTGACTCTGTTACGAGCTAATAAATGCAGACACTGCTCACCATGTCATATACTTCAGTGCTTTCTTAAGTATGCTTCAGTGCAGTTGAGAACAGATGAAGGGTATAAAATACACTAAAATTATGGAAACATTGTTTTATTTTATTTTACTTTTGTGTGCCTGCAGAACCCACTGCACTAAAAGACCGTGCCAAAATGAAATGTATTCCACAGGCTGTTCTATACAAGCGTAAATGAGACTTGAGCAAAGTCATTTGTACCAACTTGTTGTGGTTGGGTTAGTCTTTCCAAAATGAATAATGTGCATGCCCCAATGAGATTGAACTGTCATCGTCAAATTCTATGTGTCATCCCAAGGAATAGACTTTTATTTTAATATATGGCCCTCTCATGCATTGAGAATGACAGAATATGTTAATTACCTGCAGGGATTGTGTAATTGATCTTAAATGACAGTAATGATAGCTATGTCATTACAATGTCACACATAAAAAAAAAAAGAAAAGAAAAGAAAAAAAGAAAACATGATGAAACAGAAACACCCTGTGCGTCACCGGAAAAAGTAAGAATAATGGCGAGAGCACAACAGGTCGTCCATCTTACACACTAAGACACGGCAGAGCCTCGGTGGCGCCCGCCCTCCCACATAAACCCAGTGATCCGCGCAGGATGATGAGGTGCACCACCATTACCCCCCCTGACTAATTTTCCCTGGGTAAACTCTATTAATTAGGGTCAGGGCACCTTGTCTTACAGGGGGGAGCATTCAAAGAGCCGGGCCGGGGGGGTGGGTGGTGGTGGGGTGAGGTTGGGGGGGGGGGGGGCTGGGGGGGGACGACTTCTGGCTGGGGATGACAATTACTGTC
>CM059272.1:25088415-25095915 GCA_030347295.1 Setipinna tenuifilis
CCCCGCCAGCCCCTCTCTCTCTCTTTTTTTTCCTTTCTTTTTTCCTTCTGTTTTTCCTTCATTTTTTTCTCCCTTCTTCTTTTTGGCTTCAACTGCTTGGTTTGAGCAAAAAGCAGCCCCCTTTGCGATTGTGATGGCATAGTCGAGGCATTTCATTTCACCTTTGAACTGAGCCGGCAGAGACATTAAAAACGTCGGTTGCCACGGTAATGAATGGTCTGCCCGGCGACGCTGGCAGGGGGTCAGCGCTAATGAAATTAAATGTTTTCCCTTTAAACTGTCAAGTAATCGTGCAGGGCACTGGGACTGAAGACAAGCAGGGGGCCAGCCATGGGAGGGGTGTGTGTGTATGTGTGTGTGTGTGTGTGTGTGTGTATGTGCGTGTGTGTGTGTGTGTGTGTGTGTGTGTGTGTATGGGGAGGGGGTGGTCAAGATGGGGGGGTGGGTTGGGGGGGCATTTGGGTTTCTTTATTGTTTCACTCTCCAGGGGGGGAATTTGAGCAGGTAATTACCTCGACCAAATTCCAATTGGTGGCACAATTACCTCCTCACGTTCCCCCCCAAGCTGTCAGCTACATGGACGAGGCTGTTTGCGGAAAAAACACCCGGGGTCGTTTTCTGCCTGGCCTCGCCTGTCCAGCCTGGCTGTCGTGTCATGTCGCGACTCTCTCCTCTCTGAGAGGCTTAGACGTCCTTCCTCTTTCGTCAACACTCAAGTCCTGTTCAATTATTTTCACCAAAGTCTCACCACACTGAAGATAAAAGTTTCAAACACATGGGCACAACTGGTTAAAAAAACCTAGTGGAGGCTGGGTGGGTGGGTGGATCTGTGCCTCGGTGTTTGGATGATTTAAACGGTTCCACAGCTTGACATGAATCACCCAAGTCCAGCCTCTCCGAGCTCTGCGGCATAAATCGACTTCACCTCAAGGGAGTGTGACACCAGCGTGAACCCTGACACAGCTGTCAAAAACACAACCTTCTTTAAATGTCGCCCTTTTTTTCTCTTCCTTCCTTCTCCCCCTCCTCTCTGTCTTTCTGACTCTTTCTCTCTCTCTATTCTCTGCCGTTTTAGCCCTCCGTTTGACAGTATTGCTTTGTCACCCAGTGTTTAGCAGATTAACCGTGTTGTTGCCGGAGGCTGTGCGGTGCGGCGTTGGAGGCGCATGCTTGGCTTTCTTTCGCAACCGTGTGGCGCCGCAGAGGGGCGTGGAGCTGCCCCATGGGTATCAGAAGGCTGAGTGGCCCGCAATTATCCCTTCGCTCAGGTGATTTAAAGACCTGGAGTACCGTGACACCACACACGCACGCACACACACACGCGCGCACACACTCGAACACACACGCACAGACACACACACACACAAATCTCCACCTGAAGCACACACACACACACACACACATCCTCACCTGAAACACACACACACAAACACACACACAAATATTTATCTATATTTCTGTATTTATCACACTGATGCACTTAGATATGCACTCAGATCTCACCTTCCGGCACACACGTCAATCATAACCACACACAAACACAAAAAATGTGCGCCCACACACACACAGACACAAACACACATTTTTAACTTGCATTGTACCTTGCAGGTGTTTATGTGTGTTTGACTATGATATTACTACTTTGGTGGTTCCCATAACTATCTGATTCTTCCCCCTTTTTCAAGTTTTATTCTCATGTGAAGTGATAATGGCTGTAGGTGGCCACATGTCAGGGAGGTTTATTGGGCTGAACATTCCTAATGGCCAAGTCACAGCACAGCCAATGCAGTCCTCTGGCAATAGAGACCAGAACTGCAGCACAGATAATGACCTTATTGCCAGAATAATTACTACATAAATATGCTGGCAATTTTCCATTCCCTCAGTAGAGTTTAGCAAGTTCTCGATTTTCATTCCCACACCACCCCCAACCGCATCGCCCGCCCTCACCCTCACCCTCATGTGTTTTTTCTTGTTAAACTAAAACAATCATTCTACACATTTGGGCTTCTCTCAAAAGAGCAAAGGTGTTTTCTTTTTTCTTTTCTTTTTTTGCACCTTCTGTACGTGTTGAGCTTACCTCAGAAGTGCATAGACACAAAGTTTTCTTTTGTGTTTTCCACAGAAGAGCAAATACACTTGTATTTACATTTTGCTGTCTACCAGGAACTGCCTTTCTAGAGTCAACACAGTTTAGCTTAGCAGGTATTATATGATGTCTTTCTGCTTTACAGGTCACGGACCACCCTCCCTCTGCTTCGGTCTTTGCTGTCAATGAAGTGTTTATTTTTGGGCTTCCTCTTTCTGTCATATTAGCGCCTGTGCTGAGTAAAGAATCTCTTGCTTAGCCATCATAATCCCTGCAATTAGGAGGAGGCGTGACCCTGACAAACCGGCATGTTTCAACACATTAGTCAGTTATGAGTAAGGCAAGAAAATAATTACTTCTTAATTTGAGGTTTGTCAGCCGTAACCAGCATTCTTGGTTGGGCTAAAGTGGTTCAAGAGGATTCATTTTAATACGGCAAAGCCAGTTTGTTATGTTGCCCACTTTCATCAAAAGGGTGCGTAAACAACTCCAAAGTGCAAAGCTAAATTGGAATAATATAAAAGATAAAACTAAAATTAAAGAGGTAACTAGTCAATCAAATAAAAGCAAGGCCATTAGTCCCCAGGGGAGGCGTTCCTTTGAAGTGGTTGCCTGTTTACAGCCGGGAATCAACACAGCTTCAAGATGACTTTTGAAGACTTCAGACAGTCCCGTAGAACTGAAGAAACTATGAGAAGGTCTTGAACAGCTCCTGGCAATGTGCTTAGTCTGTCTTGGCAGGCAAACACTTCCTTATTAAAATGATGGGCTCTCAAAATAACTCCCAATACACATGACTGAGGATACACAGTATGGATGTTATGTGAATAAATAGTCTGAAAATTCTGGAATGATGTGTGGTTAGACTGTGTTCCAAGCCCCGTGGATAATGGCCCAACGGATGGTGTTTTCATTCAGTTTTTCTGACCCCTGCTCTCTGTTTTGAGGAGATCTGAAATCTCGGCTTGTGTAACTTTACATATAAAGTGGACGTACGCTGTCCTTGTTTTGGAATATTAAAGTTAAGCAGCTAAGCAGATACCTATCAGACAAATGTTAGTGGGAATTTCTTTAGTTCTGTAAACTCTGACAAAAGATTTGACACAGTCCGGCTGTATCAACAAATGAGGAAACATCATAAGGAAGGGGAATGGCAAGCGTGTCTATTTGTTTGAGATGGCAAAGCACACTGACAAAAAAAAACTCATTAGACTCAGTGATGCTTCTTGTAGCACATTTAAGTAAAATAAGTAGTGCCACAGATTCATTGGATTCTTAGAATCTTTATACAATAATAAATAAAGCACACTGACAGTATAATCATACATTTACATCACCACAAATATTTCTATGACCATAATGTTTTTGTACTCATTGCTCACCACTCCTTGTGTGGTTAAATACTAAGACTAATAGTAACAAGAGGGATTTGTGAAGTTATGTTCACGTTAAGGTTAACATTAAGATTAAGGTTAAGGTTATGTTTAAGATTTAAGTTAACTTCCTGAGTATGTTTGGCCAGATAGCCTATCAATTAAATAATATTGTGAAGTCATTTCAATCGTTCCTCATAGTCTTTCATGTCAGGAGGTGAGGTAAAGCAGTGCACAGAGAGAGGCCTGTGGTGGAGAGAGAGTCCTTTGGCCTTGCATGCACGGCTGCCTGTCCCTCCATTGTCCCCTGGACCAATGGCAGCCGAGTGATGTCAACTCTGGAATGTGCCTGCCATCCAAGGGAAAGTTCTCTGTGCTGTTCTAGAATGACCGTCACTGTCATTGACTCTCATGTAGACCTAACTCAGTCAGTCAGTCATCGGACTGTTCTGTCTGTCAACCGCTTAAGATGAGATCATATGTCTACTTGCGCTCTCACACACCCACTGTTTCCCTAAGGGCTATCGAAAGACTGTGAGAACAAACTATCTGCCCCCCCTTTAAAAAGAGGACAAACTCTCAGAATAGCATCTCTACTTGTTTATATGTGTGACAGGAGTGTGAGATATGTCTTAAGAGACAGAGAGAGGAGAGAAAAGAAAGGGAAGAATGGGCGGATGTGATTGTCAGGGGCAACAAACAATGAAATGTACACCCCCTGTCAGATTAGCTTCATAGCTGACAGGCTAAGGGGCTGCTACACAGTAGGGTAATTGAAAGGTAAGTGCAGATATGCTAACTGTCTGCTACTCACTGCTCACAAACAAATGACTTGCCTGTATTTTTCTCTGTGGTTCAATATTGTGTACACATGTGTGTATAGTGTGTATGTATATGTTACATATGGTAGCTACTCCCATATTTAGGAACATCTAAATATGTCACACATGGACTCTGGAATACTGTAGGCCTACTTTCAAGCACTTTCAACACATCGTGCTGACTGTACAGTATATACAAACTCCTCTAGTAAGATTACAGAGGGTGGGAATAAATGGCTGTAATGAGGATGTGTTTGCTGACGGAGGAGAGAGTAATGAGGACAAACCTGCTGAGGTTCCTCTCCGCCCATCAAGCGCCTCCTCCAGCGCTCGAGCGCTGCGGGTGCTGCTCTACTCTGCTCTGCTTTGCACACCACCGGACTGCCGGGGATATCTGTGGCGCGCGCTCACTCCGCGCATTCAATCATGTGGGCCGCCATCGTCTGTAATCACGGGGAGGAATGCCATTGTTGGATAGTGCAACGCTCATTTGATTGATGAATGCGGTTCAGTCGAGCCATCTGTTCTGACATGCGCGGCGCTGCCTGCGTCGTAGACTGCAACAAAACTTAGACGTGAAACAAAGTGGGCCTTTGTTTTTAGCGTGAAGAAATCCAGTCCAGCACTTCGGTTGAAATCGAAAGAGCAGCGAGAATGTGACAACTGTGGCTATTGCAAAATATAGAAACGAACAAATAATTACGTGTAAGGGGGGGATTTATAGCTGATCAAGTGGGATTAGCCTTCAAAGGCTCCCATCAATCACGAGTATGACACATTAAGCAAAAACAACACAGCCTTTTGTCCCACCCTTTCACACAGATGCAACTGTAGCAAATGTGGTTCATGTACAGCTTCCTTCTGGGCATGTGAGTAAAAAACATGTTGGGCAGTCCCAGGAAATTCTTTTCTCTGGCTGCTGTGTTTGCGCACAAATCCAGAGACTGTTGCCTTCATGCAGGGATCCCCCAGGCTCCTCTCTGTGTGTGGACCCTCACATCAAGTGATTCCCCAGCAAACCACACAGCCTGTAATACTGCAGAGGCCTGCGGAGCTTCATGCAAATCAAACAGAGTAATTCATATATCATATCTCTGTGGCTTTCTTTATGAGTCCAGATATACTGACATGAATGTGTTACTACAGGGGGGTACATGGGTGGTAAAACCAAAACAGGCAGTATAAATTAAGCAATTAGGGCCTACAGAAAACGGAAGTTCTTGAGTCTTGGTGTGCCCAAATGACTGCCATGTGTGACTAAAAGTCTCTTAAATAATGTAATTGTTTATAAATTAAGCAACACTGGCAGAGTTTACCCACTAGACCCCTCTGATCAGCAGAGAGAAATCTGTGTGCAGCGCTTACCGTCAGAAGTAAACATGAAGAGGCAGGCTTTGACAGATAAGCTGCGTCGCTTTGGGACCAACTTCCTGCTGACATCAAAGGTGCTTCAACTGTGGCCAGTTTCAAATTAACACTCAAAACCCCACTCTTCTCTGATGCTTTGTGTTAACTGTCTTAATACGCTCTCTCTTTTTTAAGCCTTCTCTTGTCCATGTTCTTTTAACTCATCTAAAGCTCTCTCCCGTATTTTATCAAAAAATCTTGTATTACATGTCTTTGATCTTTGCAGCTTTTGAATACATTTTACCTCTGAGTACCTTTTAATTCCATGTTCTTTTGTTCTGACCATCAGCAAAGGACTAAATTAACCAATATGTATGAAATTGGCTTCATAAGTAGGCCTACATGCTCCTTGCCCTAAGGTATTCACTAACACAAAGTTGCACTTGATGTTATTCCATGGGTTTCAGTGAAGTAAGGTTGTATTACACAACGACAAAATCCTCAAATGGTACGGTTTGTGTTTGTGTGTGCCTCATTCTTTTTCTCTCTCCCTCTTTCTCTCTGTGTTTGAGTGTATGTTTGTGTGCACACAAGTTTCTATAAGTGTGATCCTGGTCATTTCCACAGGATGAGCTAAATGCAGCCTTTTCAGGAAAAACACCCTTAGATAGGCCCCCATAGACTTCACTGCAGGACCTGTTATCGGCATAAACACTCCGTCGGGTAAACAACGGCCAAACGACACCATGACCACAACCGCCCGGGAAGCCCATCTTCGCTAGCGGGAAGCTACGAGGGCCCCAGCTAAGCAGCGCCAGCAGCCGGAGCACAGCGCCCACCTCCCAAAAAGAAAAACCCACAAGTGAAATTTTAAACAGCCCCGTTCGAGGCCGTAATCACTTCTGCTCAAACTGTGTTTATACAGGTCGCTACAATGTAAATTGAGTGTTTATCCAGCACAAAAACTCATTACCCTACAAAGCGTTTTGTTTTTTTCTTTCCAGCAAGACTAAAGAGGGATCACGTGTGAGAGAGCTGTCGCACCCACACCCCGACCACGGCACCCAGAGGACTGTAATTATGGCCGTGATGTGTGATGAAGGCAATCAGTGCGTAATGTGCAGTGGTCTGGGGAGATGTTTGTGGAGCACCCACTGAGACACAAACGCTGGCTGGCAGGAGTGTCTGGAGCTTGCGTCGAGGAGCCGAGAGCAGGGGAGGTGAGGTGATTGTAGGCCACTCAGGTAGAACCTTAATCTGTGTGTGGTTGAATGATAATGACTGGGATGCCCACATACATCATGGATGATGGAGGTTTCATTGACTTGCTTAAGATGGTGCCCATAATTGTTTGTACAGATGGAGTGCTATGATAGGGGTGGAGAGGGAATGTTGTCTATGCATTATTGACCCACAGGTTATTATCCTTGTAAAATGATTTTGTTCATTTGTTTTTATTGTTTGTTTTTCATTTTATTTCAGCACCATAATAACAGTCCTTATCATGTAGCCAGCGCTTTTTTTTGACTTGATGGAATCTTGATAGATCTTGTGTCTATGATGTCATGTTTTCTGTTGTATGTGATATGTAACTGATATATTTCTATGTCAGTGAATAAGCTAAACGTCTTTTTGTCATGACAAATAAAGTTGAGTTGTACTTAGCCGCCTTAAGCATAATTAGGATGTTGCCTCAGCTGAAAGAAATGTCCAAAAAAAGGGTTATCAGAACCGCAATAGTTAAAACTCATGGCAGCGTCCGATACTGTGTCCTAGCCCTGACACAGAGTCTACGCCTATATTGAGTTGCTAATGGACGGATAAAAGAAATTGGCAATGGGAATATTGCCATGCGCGATGCCTCATGGAC
>CM059272.1:25103415-25113415 GCA_030347295.1 Setipinna tenuifilis
TACAGGATAGATAGATAGATAGATAGATAGATAGATAGATAGATAGACAGACAGACAGACAGACAGACAGACAGACAGACACATACATACTGTACATACATACATACATACATACATACATACATACATACATACATACATACATACATACATACATACATACATACATAACTGTGTGTGTCTTGGGTGGGGTTGCATCTGTGTGTAGTTATTTGTGTTAGTATGAATGTAAATGCTCAGGTTTAACTATGTGTGTGCATGCCTGTTTGTATGTTTGTATGCAAGTGTGTGTATGTGTGTGTTTGTCGGTAAGCATTTTAGCAGCCATTCCATTAATGACAGCAACAGCAGTTTGCCATGCGGGGTGTATGTGCTGCCATGCGGGGGGTGCTGACAGGTACTGTGGCAATGGCTGCCGGTCGCCCGTCATTAGCATCTGAGCAGCAGTCTGGAAGAGGGGAAGAGAGAGCCCAGAGCACCGCTGCACTTTGTTTTTAGCATCTCAGTCAGGACACGAGACAGGCTGGCACAGCAGCTAAGTGTGTGTGTGTGTGCGTGTGTGTGTACGTGTGTGTGTGTGTGCGTGTGTGTGTACGTGTGTGTGTGTGTGTCCCTATCTCAACCCAGCATCCCACAAAGCCTCTCGCTGTTATACGCAGGAAAAGGACAATAACCAAGCATTACAAAAAAAAAAAAAGAGTCACGAAAAACTGTCATGCAACTCATAAACAAAGAGGACCGAGAGAGAGAAGCTGAGATCCTGCCTGGAGCTTGTCTCTCAACCTCGGGAGAAAAAAAAGAAATCTGAATAGGTAAACTGTCTCCATAGCAACGGGGCAACAGCAGAGGGAGGAGAGTGCCAGGGAGAGCTTGTGAGGGTTTTTGCAGTAAGGTGTGTGTATGTATGTGTGTGTGTGTGTGTGTGTGTGTGTGTGTATGTGTGTGTGTGTGTGTGTGTATGTGTGAGGTGGGGGAGGGGGTGGGCTGCCATGCTGTCAGTGTGTCAGTGCACTGTTGTGCCAAGGAGTGTTTGGAGTCAGTGTCTTTTGTCACATAAGATGACAGACCAACGCACTGAGTGTGTCTGGTGCGTCTGTATGTGAGCATGTGTTTGTGAGTGGGTAGAGGGTATGTGTCTATTGTGTGTATGCGTCTGGTGCATACATATGTGTCACATAAAATCACAGATCGACTCACTGAGTGCAGGTGTGTGTGTGTGTGTGTGTGTGTGTGTGTGTATGTTTGGTGGGGGAATGTGTCTACTGTGTGTATGTGTCTAGTGTGTGCATATGAGTCAAATAAATGACAGATCAATTCAGTGACAGCGGCCATTATGGATTTTGTTTCTTTTCATAATTTGGACGCACACAAGAAATAAATGAAGGAAACGCAAGAAAGAAATGAAGTGACTAAAAGAAACGAAGTGGGAACCCACACTCAGCCCCTGCTGTCTGTTAACATCACAAGTCAGGCACATGTGGAACAGAATCACAGGGGTCAGGGATGAAAATGTCCCATGGAACTCTCAACTGTATTGCCCCCTTTTCTTTTCTTAACTTATTTATTATTAAGTCATTTTCTTTTTGTTTTAGGAAATATTTTGTGTTGCATTGTCTTGTCTTCATCTTTGTCTGACAAAAGAGGATCTAAGAGGATTTTCTGTCATGACAGACCACAAAGATTTTCTAAATTCTGATTCTGGCCGTCAGCAGCCTGTTTGAAGAGGGAAAGGGCTTCGGAGCTGAAAGATATTCTCATTCTCGTTGCAAGTCCTCTTGACTTGTGTTTGCCTTCCCTGCCAGGTGAAGGCTATAGTAGGTGGTGAAACATGTGCATCAGTGGAGGACACAAGACGAAAAAACTGACCTATGTGTATATGCAGTGCCTTATGAGATGGGTTCTTCCAAACGAGACAACTTTAAAAATACATGAAAAGCATATCAGCTACATTGATTTACTGTGAACATCTGTGTGCATTTGAATTTTTACACTGATATATGGGCAGCTCGCCTGCACAGGGTATACCTCAGGACAGGAAAATCAAGCATGAATTTGAACTAATGCTGATGCATCGAGAGAGAGGGAAAGAGAGACAGAGAGGGAGAAAGAAAGACAGAGAGAGAGAGAGAGAGAGAAAGAGAGAGAGAACACAGTGTACAGTATAGGACAGCAGAAGTTCTCGATGTTTGTAGAGAGGATTGGGCCAAAAAGTTAAAGCAAGTTAAAGTTATAGCAACTGTGCCATAGATGCTATACTAGCTGAACCCTGGAAAAAAATCCATAGCAAATGTTGCAGTATGGAAAGAAACTATTTGAATGGCATATACGTTTTTAACTGAGATGGATGTAGCAGCCATGTCTTTGTATCTGCAAATGTAATATGTGTGTTCATGGGAAAATGGAAAAAGCTACTGGAAAGATAAGAAAGAAAGAGAACGAGAGAGAAAGAGAGAGAAAGTGAGGGAGAAAAAGAGAGAGAGAAATAGAGAGCAAGAGAGAGAGAGAGACAGACAGACAGACAGGCAGAAAGGGAGAGAGAGAGAGAGAGAGAGAAAGAGAGGGAGAGAGAGAGAGAGAGAGAGACAGAGAGAGAGAAAGAAAGAGGGAGAGAGAGAAAGAGAGAGCCCAAAGCATCTCATCTCATCGTCAGAAGTCCCACGCACCTCGTGAGCTGCAAATTGCTCTGAGGGAGGAAGCGGACTGGACAGACCGCCCGCATGAAGACGAGTGCAAATTGCGAGGAGGGACCAGACCCATCCAGCTCCAGCTCGCCAGCCATCAGTTGCCTAGCAGCATGCTGCCTTAATGCGAATGCACAGTCACTTTGTTCTCCATTGTTGAAAGGGAGGATGACGAGAGGAGAGGAGAGGAGAGGAGAGGACAGGAAAGGAGAGGAGAGGAGAGGAGAGAGCACGACGGCTCAGGGAGCTTTGCATGAATACAAATGACTAATGGAAAATGTTATTACTCTCACATCCCTCAGTGCAGTGAAGCTTTGAGACACACACACACACACACACACACACACACACACACACACACACACACACACACACACAGGGGACAATCAAAGGAATCATGGATGTTCAGTCTGAAAGGTGTAGAGAGAGACAAGGAGGGAGAGAGAGAGAGAGTTCACAGAGGGTCACAAAGGTTCAGAGAAAAGATAGGTGTGTGTGTGTGTGTGTGTGTGTGTGTGTGTGTTTGTGTGGCATAAAGGTAGGGGAGGCAACATGGAGGATGAAAAAGCGATGGTTTCCATGGTGATATCATTACAAAGTACATAGCTCTTTTTTTCTCTTTGTCAACCTCTTTTCAGAGGTTCGGAAGTCTTTCATATGAATACACAATTGAGGACTCCACAGGAGAAATGGGCATGGTCACAAAATGCACAAACTGAGAAATAGTAATTAAGAAGTGTTATTTTTTTATTTGATTTTATAAGTAAATGCTATTTTTAACATGCCTCTAGTACGAGACTATGCTTGTTTACTCACGGGATTACTATTGGGAAAAAGCTGGGATTTCAATGCAACTACCAATAGGGAGAATAACTTGAAAAATGTGATTTTGTGACTATGCCAGTTTGTCTCATGGACTCCTCAATTACATGCATGTACAACAATTCCATATTTCACATGCTCTGGAAGACAAATAAACATCCAGCTACCAGTTTTGCTATACACTTTCCTTACAAATGCCTCTTCGGAGCCTCTAGTGTGGCTCTCTTTAAAGACCGTAATAATTTTTGGCAGGCTATTCATTCCAAATGTCACACAGACATAATGAGAAGTTGCTATGTCTTCCTTTTAATTTCAACACAAGCAGGAGAAAATGGTTGGGGAAGTTTATGCAAACTAAGGGCACAGAAGGTCACATCGGAGGTTCTGTAGCTAAAGGGCAGAATTGGAAATGTTTTTCTCTCATCAAAGACAGCATGTTCTTTTCTCTCTCTTTTTCTCTCTTTGTCTCTTTCTTTCTTCCTTTCTCTTTCTCTCTCTCCCTCTCTCTTTCTCTCTCTCCCTCTCTCTTTCTCTCTCTCTCCCTCTCTTCCTCTTGCAGTCTCTGTGAGTCTCCCCATCTTTCATTAACACTGTGTTTATTTCAAACCACAAGGGGGACCGTACCCCCAATCACCATCTCATTAAGTGTCTTTGAAAAGGTTGAAGCTGTGAAGGAGCACAAGTAAAGGTTGGTCCAGCATTGTTTGAAGAACTAATCAAAAGTTCCCAAATTTCACACAGTACAAAACCATTCTGTCACCTCATGTTCAACTACAGAAAGCTGCTGTCATACATAGCCCAATGTCTTTATCCAGTGCTTTGACATTCAGAGGGTTGAAGTATAAAAGCACCACTTTCAGTGTACTGTATTTCTTTATGCTGTTGTAAATATCAGTTTCAGTACGTTTTGCTGTAGCTTGGTTTCATCACAGAGACCATTAATAAGAGAAGCAACATTCAGATGAATGAGAATGAAAAAACCAAATGGGCAAAATTGTCTCTTTTTTATCATATTTATTCACCCTGCTCATCTGCGGCCATGGACTGGGGGTCAAGGCAGTCGTATTAGCTTCATTTACCCAGTGTTGAGTTTCATAATGTAGCCCTGATAATGGCAGCTCCTTATCTAACAGCCACGCCATTGAATCCTTCATGATGTGCTGATGCAACATAATGATATGTTATGGTGCCTACAGAGCACTGATGGCCCTTCAGCAGAGAGACAGTACGATTGCATTTCAGATGAGCAGACTAAAGCGTGACAAGTGTCAAGGGTTAAGTTGCCCTCATCTAAATGGGAGGACAGGAAAAATGTGCTCATGTTAATGTGTGCATTCAAAGGCCAGTGAATCTGCTGGATGAGCTGATCGTGACGGGGAGAGAAAGGCAGCATCCTGCCTGCGAATCGGGAAACACGTCATGGCATCATGCAGAGGCAGCAGGCACAGGGTCAATACGATGCAAACAGATCGACATCCACAAGAAAGACATGAAGCTGTAGAGATGCTGGCTGATGTTTGCCCTGCTCATACACAGAGCTTAGACTTGTTCACAGTCACAGTCTGTAAATCTGAAATTTTTTGTCTACTGTTTCTTTTTCCCCTGGCTACCTCGCCAGGGCCAAAGATTCCAGGGTAATGCGCAGAAAATCAGATGTAAAGATACAGCATTTATAGATATTTTATTAATGACACACTACAGTGGCAGTGGCGGCATTCATTCGTGTTTCAGCTAGTTAGAAACAACACTTATCTTAAATAGCACCTGGATCTTTCCTAACAGGATCTGAGGGTGTGTTTCTGTAAACACAGCAGGTGCTAGCTTCATGGCTGGGAACATGTCGATAAACATCCTCTCCACTTTTAGCAGTGTTACAGCCACCTCCTTCTGGTTGGAGAGTTAATTTAACGCAATGCAAGCAAAACTGAGCAAAAGCTTATATCTGTATTTTTACATTTCTGCTTATAAGCTGTATTCCTATTGCAACAATTTAATTAATCATAAAGTGGTTGTCATGGTGATTCCATGTATTGCTAATATTGGATGAACTTATGTACTTTGAATGTTTGCCTCTGTTGTGATGGTGATGTTGTTGCTACGTTCATTGCTATGCTTCGATCTTACTCATATGTGTCTATGTGTTTGGTGTTACACACAAAGAACCTCTTGGAGGATATCAAAGCATTTTAAGTTCTGTCAGGTTGAAGCTGCTTAAACACACCAGTGAAAATGGCATTGCTTTAACTGTCATGTTCAATTTGCACACATCTCAGCTGTTTGTACACCACAGCATTTGTACACCAGCAACAGCAACAACAGTAGCTCAAATGAATGAATAGAGATCATTTCATCTTACAGCCCAGCTAACTACATCACACACTGAGCAGAGTACCTAGAGGCGAGATGACCATTAACAGTACATTATCTAAATGCCAAATAACAGGCCAATAAAACCAGAACATACAGAACTTTAAAGTCATTAAGGAAACAAAAAAGGCAATAAGGGGCTGTAGCTGCCCGTTCTCATGGCTCAAAATGGCCCTTTATGCCTGAAGGGGGTAAGTGCGTACCATAACAATTACTGCTCCCCCACCGCCTCTGATGTTTGCCTGCATCCAGGAGGAGAGATGGAACCAGAAGAAAGGTAGGACCATTGTGTGTCTTTTTCTAACACACACATACACATGCATTCACACACACGCGCGTGCGCGCACACACACACACACACGCATATCCTGTCTCACCTTTGTGCCTGGTGTGACTGTGGGTGTGTTTGCTGTTGCACATCACATCTTCCCAGAGACAAAGTGAGATGTAATGGAAGCGAGAGCGAGAGCAAGAGCGGGGGTTTATTTTTACCTTCACCATGTGTCTGCCTGCTCTCCTAAGCGCTCCTCTGACACACGCCTGTACACGGGTGCTGCCTGTAAAGAACAACTGTTCTGTACACACACACACACACACACACACACACACACACACACACACACACACACACACACACATTTATAGCCTCACTCTAATAAACATCCTCTACACTTGCATAATAATCAAGCATTCTCCTGCTCTCTTCACACAAAGCGTACATTGCAGCAGAAGCAATAATACTACAACTAATCACATCTTATTTGTTCAAACAGAACCAGTTACATAAATGTATTTACACATTTTTAGAAACACAGACACAGACACACACACACACACACACACACACACACACACACACACACACACACACACACACACACACCATACTTCCTGTACTGTAATTGCATCTAAAGGTGTAGCTATTGCTCTACTACACACCCACACACACACACACACACACACACACACACACACACACACACACACACACACACACACACACACACACACATACTCGCACACACATTTACACACCTACACCCACACCCACACACACTCTTGCAATTCCATACATCCCAGCGGGGTGCGAAGACACTCTGTCAAACCCTGTTAGATGTAACGTGGTGAAAACAGCATTGAGGATGGATTATGCAAAATGAATACCTACATTAGCTGTCAACACTCACCGGCTTACAGGTGTATTAACGCCTGAAGTGGGGAAAGAAATAAAGAACAAAGAAAAAAACTAAATCACAAAGACAATAAAATCACAAGCGGTTTCATAAGGAAATGATCAATGATCACTGCATTCTCTCCTTTGATATCATATCAACCAAGACTCGCGGGGTGTTCTTTAAAAAAAGTTTTGTGTAATTTTAAGAGTCTGCAGTTGTGTTATTTTTCCTCCCGGCAGATACAGGAAATGAAAAGTTTGTATTGAAACAGTTTCCATTCATCAAAAGATCTCATGAAAGGCTCCTCAATAAAAGGTGACTCTTTATCATCCACACAAACCAATAAAAAAAGAGAGTTTCACATTCAAAGGGACTTTGAGTATGATGTAACACATCCAAAAGCCTAATAAAATGTAAATTCTGATTGGTGGATCTATACCTCAGATGTCTGAAAAACGCTTGGGTGCTTGGGTGAAACCGCAGTATTGATTTTTCAGCGCTGTAAAAGTAATCTACACTCGCCAATCATCTGCGCTAGTCAGCAAATGTGCCATCTGACTAGATAGTACACCATACAGCTACTTGATTGTCAATTCATGTCACGCATTACTTCAACAAAACCAATCAAGAATCTCTCTCTTTCTCTCTCTTTCTCTCTTTCACTCCCTCTCTCAAAGTCTCAAACACACATATTTATTTAGTGTATAGTCCATGGTGCACCATGGTCCACCCTACCCTACAGTATGTCCAAACAGATTGTTACTTCTATGGTCAATAAATTGTATCAATATGCTATTACCTTTTCATTTACATTCAACCAATGATGATCAATTTGTGTTCCTCTCTTTTCTCCGCATTAGGAGATGGAAATGATTTGTGAGTCACAAACTCCTCTGCTAGATCATTAACACATACAGTTCAGGTCATTTAAACATGACTTCTGACTCTGGCATTTAATGGGCCTAATCGTGAGTAATTTCCATTGTAAACTATTTACACAACAAAACAGGTTATACAGGTTATACGTTGACAGGACAGGAGGGGAAAAAACATGGGCTCAATGGCTATTAGTACAAAGGAGATTATCCCCCTCCCCCATGTTGAAATGAAAACAGTTAGACTATTAGAACACACAAACAAATCAGCCACACTGTTTCATTTCAAATCAATCAATTACAACAAGGGGGGGTTGAACCCGTGATGAGACGTCAGTACAGGGCGCAAAAAGGGGGTATGCAACATATGTTTTGCAAGGTGGGGGCGCCAAGGGAGACACACAGAGAGAAAAGAAATATACCTTTATTATTATTATTATATATTATATATATAATTTATTATTATATTACCTTTGTGTTTATTAGTTAAACATGTCCAACCAAGACGTGCCACCAAGCTGCCCTTCCCTGAGTAAGCCAACACGAGGCTTTGTGGGAGGGCGGTGTGTGTGACAGGCAGGCTTGGGGTGATCTGTGGAGCTGACACCAGAGAAATGGAGGTCAGCTCATCAGCGGCACGACAGCCAGGGGAAATTTCAGTGTGTGTGCTTGTGTGCCATTCCTGCACAGATGCCAAAGGCTACCGTAGCACTGCTGACTGGCATTTTGTTGGAATAGAGTTAAGGCAGAAAAGTTATTTATTTTGGTTACTGTAGGTTTTCATGGATGGCTCTTTTGGTGGACAAAATGTCTTTTCTTTTAAATGGTGAATACTACGTATGTCACACAAAAGCAGCCCGTGTTACCCACTGCTGAGGACCACATAAACATGTTGTGTAGGGGCAACATTACCATATCAGGGGGCACATGGTAATTTCATTTTGAGACGAACAAAGACATCCAGAAGGATGGCAACCAGAGATGAGACATGAAATTAGGTTACATCATCTGAGAGAAGAATAGGACGAGGCCTTGAGCACACAGCAAGTTCCTGTCAGGTCACAGCCTTTATTCCCCGGCAGCGCACATGCAGACAAAGTATTCATTCATCGTCGTGAAGGTTTCTTTGGCTGCACGTAATACAACAGCGTAATGGATGTTCCTGAGAGGTTTTTTTTGTGACTCCAAACAAAAGACCCACTGAGCCTTGGTCGCTCTCTCTGTCTCTCTGTCTCTCGCTATCTATCTATCTATCTATCTATCTATCTATCTATCTATCTATCTATCTATCTATCTATCTATCTATCTATCTATCTATCTATCTATCTATCTATCTATCTATCTATCTATCTATCTATCTATCTCATACTCTCTTGTTTGCACTCATTCTCTCCTATTTCAAATTGTTTTTTTCTTTTTCTGCCATTTCTCGTTCTTCTTCATTTACCCTCTGCTGGTTTGGTTGATATAACAGCATGGTAGATTTTCCGGATAACGTTTATCCAATAAGCCTAATTCAGCGAGTGCGCTTATTGTATGATGCAATCATGACCTTGTTACTGAAATAGATTCTTCATTAAAATTCCATCTCATTCTTGAACATCCACAAGCTTTTTCCAAGGTAGTACTGCCTATTCACTTTGCCATCTTTAGCAAATATTCAGTCAGGTGATAAACAACTTTCTCTGAAGACACTAAGAGACAATGCAAAAAAGGGCATAGCTCTTTTGCAAGTAAAGATTCTTAGTGCTAATACAATCATTATGACTGCTGCTAGTGTAGTGTTAGCGCTGTTATATAGGTTTAGTCTGCTTTTCGCTTTTTTTTCCCCCACCGATTTTGTGTCGAGGATTCCTGGAACATGAATTTCATTGGGATTGGTGGGGATGTAGCCCCATCTGGATGATACGGAATAGAGGTTTTGCATCACCAGTATCTTAGCTGGACATAGTCATTATCACATCAAATTGGCCATGTACATAGTCATCCCATGCACCACTATGCGGTACATCTAGTTCTAATTCAGTCAATAACTTTATGCATAATAGAGGTGGGTAGACATTGCTTAAGCCACTGGGAA
>CM059272.1:25115915-25130915 GCA_030347295.1 Setipinna tenuifilis
TCTATTTCACTTCACGGCAAACCCCAGGTTTTCTTGTGTAAAAGACAAGGCTGTCACTTTGTGTTTTATTCTTGTTAGAGGGAGGTTGCTGTTGCTGTAGACTGTACACAAGGCACTCTGTGATGTCTTGGGACTTACACATCTATCACACTGTGGTTTCCTGTGCCCTATTATAACCCTAAGTGCTGTGTTTCATTCCCGCCTTTAGCACACCTCTGCTTATAAAAACAAACATGTAACAGATTCTGGAGAGCTGCAGTGACCGATGTGACCAATCTCTCTCTCTCTTTCTCTCTCTGTCTGTCTCTCGCTCACTCTCTCTTGCTCTCTCTCTCTCTATCTCTCTCTCTCTCTTTCTCTCTCTCTCTCTCTATCTTTCTCTCTCTTTCCCTCTCTCACCCTTTTCATCCAAGGCCTGTTTCTCTCTCTCTCTCAAGTTTATTCAGTTTTGTTCAGTTATTAGTTTTGTTTTGCTTTTTGCTTTTTTCCCAGCGATTTTATGTCGAGGATTCCCAGAACACAGACAGCCAGGCAACATGAAACTTGAAGGGGATGTAGCCCCATCCTGTGTTTAGTTCTGTTTTGAACCCACCAAAAATCCAGAGAGACCAAAATCCTTTGTTGTGGAATAACTCACCAACCATTGCAACCAAGAACACCACAATTTTTTTTATACCTTGGGCTCGACAATGCGTTTAATGCCATCTAGGGAATGTTGTAGATTGAGGTTGAGGTTTTGCATCGCCAGTATCTTAGCCGGAGAAAGTCATTATGGCATCAAATTTGCCATGTAGGTTCACTACTCCAACCACTTGAAGTACACATTCCCTGAAAAGATCAAACTTTCAGTCAGCCAAATTTTACAGTTTTTAAACGCACTGAAAGAGAAAGTAAACTAACTCCTCCGAGGGCGTTCATCCAATTGGTATTTGGTGTACGTCATCTGCAGACAGCGCCTTGAGAAATTTAAAACTTCAAAACTTTTTTAAGCACATTTTGTTTCACAAAATAAATTCCATTGGGGGCACTATCATTAAAAGAAAAAGCTTTTGGCTCATAACTGCAGAACAGACATTCATTCCATAGGGACACTATAATTCACTTTGTGCTGAACATTGTGGTGAATTAAAGTCAGTTTTACACAGGTGAATATTGGCTGCATGTGTTAGTGCTTACATTGAGCAATGCTAAACTCCATGCAAGTACATCACTGGACAATAGGCATTTTAGTTAAAAAAAACTACACTCAAATATCTTCACCCCACTTCACAGACACCCTTACTTAGTATATACCCCTTTCCCACTCTCCATTCTTCCCCTGGCCATTGGCAAATCTCCACTACATCACTCGTCTGGAGTAATTATGATTTGGGCTGGCGTAAGTGCTTCTTTGAGGAGCATAAAAAAGTCCCCGTTCGTTCTCATCATCACCAGCTCCTCCGCACAGTGGCCAGCTCCATTAGCCAGCCGCAGATGACAGCCCAAATGGGATTAATTTCAGGGATGCAACACATTGCGCCGAGGCCTTTGGTCTGTGATTAAGAGGATGAGGGATGAGCTGCTAAGGGACTGTTGCATGCTCAATCAAAGCCTGAGAACATATTTCAGAGAGGCCGCTCTGATTATATATATATATATAAAAAAGTTTGGTTGCTGCAGTGAGAGGCCGGGAGGTGCGGTGGGGATGGAATGTCTCTGACATGTCTCTTAAGCTCTCAAGCTGACATGGTGCTGCTGTTCAGCAGTCACATACACCCTCCATGACTGCCTCTCCATAATCCCACTTTTTCTCCCAGCTAGAACGAGCAATAAACACAGACTCATAAAGTATTACGGCCCTAAATTGACACTGTGTATTTAGACACTGCAAGTAGAAGAATCAGTGTCCAAAACAAACAAAATCATTGTTATGTTGAGATCCTCCACAGGTAATTGGCTAAGATGGTAAACCTCCACATAACACATAGGATGTATTCCGACAAGCACAGGACTGACTCCTGAGAGGGTGGGTGGACATGGGGGGGGGGGAGTTCAATAGCTTGAGGCCTCTTCATGGGAGTGCCTACATAAGCTCGTTCATTCGTTCAAGCCCCATCTTACACACACATACACACACACACACACACACACACACACACACACACACACACACATCCGCCACTCAACCAGGTACTGCTGAGAAAGTAAACTAGCACGAATTGTTCACAAGCTGGAACAGCCCGTGGGCTATGTGAAATGTGTGTGTGTGTGTGTGTGTCTGTGGGTCTGTGTGTGTGTGTCTGTGCCTGTGTGTCTGTGTGTCTGTGTGTGTCTGTGCACTGTGGCCATGAGCTAGACACAGCAGGAGAGCCAGGAAGAGGAGGCAGGCACAGACACAGACACAGACACAGGGGAGGAAGGCTTAATGAAAGAGAGGATAGTTATGCTGAGTCTATTATGGCAACAGTTATTGGTTGCACACTCCTGTTGAGGTGATCAATTGTTAGACAGTGCTTTTACAGTGATGTGCGAGAGGTAAAAAAAAAAAAGACCTCAGGCGATGACAGATCCTTGCCCCCTGTAATTGGTCAGTATTTCCCAAACACTGATGCATGTATAAGCAAGAGCCTGGGGACATTTGGGGGAAAATGTGGGCTACTTTGCCTGAGGTGTCTGTCTTGCACAGGGTCCCAGTTAAAATGGAAAGTGTGTTATTGCTACAGAGTGATTGCAGCTGTCCAGACACTTACCTTAGACACTAGACACACCAGGCACCAAACCACAACCAAGCAGAAAACACCTATTAGTTAGTAATATTAGGCAGAGCAGTTTATCCTGCAATTTGAACATTTCAGGATACAATATATTAGCATTATGATCATGTAGATTGGCCTGGTGTACCAGACTCTTTCACTTCATCTCACTTTGTGCAAACAGTCTGGATACTTTCAATAGGAATAGGTTTACTTCCTAGTGGATGTTTTGTGTGTACTTTAAAGCTATTGGATCTCTCCTTAACCAGTCATTATCTGAATGCAGCATACATAAACATACGTTCAATATCATCACTTTCAGACCTCCCACAGGTGTACATAGTCCTTCCTCTGATCACTGATTGGTTGCTAGAATTCTAGTTGTGGAATCTGAAGCCTTCAGACAGTGTCTTGATGTAGTACTGTTGCAAAATACAATACTGAGTGGAGTGGAGGTACTATGACTGCGTTAGTCTGTCTGTCTATCTGTCTGTCTGTCTCTCTCTCAAGCTTGTCTCTCTCATTTTCTTCATTGTACAATTTTCTACATATTCTCACAAATCACAAACAGACATGCTGTGAGTTGTTTCATTATGACCTGCAGGTGAAAAGCTTTCCATAATCTCTCTATGTCATTCCTTCTCTTCGCTGCTTCTCTCTATTCTCTCTTGTCTTATTACCGCTGCCAAAGTGCCAGGGAGGTTGTTTTTGTTACTGTTTGTTTGTAAGCTTTTGTCAGGAGGATTACTGAAAATATTCTGTTAATATTCATGAATTCTGCAGGAGTTGGTGCAGAATGGGCGACCAAAAAAAAAAAAAAAAAACAGTTCCATTTTAAAGTGGACCCAAATCATTGGCTGATCTATGGGTGCTTTCACTCCCCTGAGCACAGTGAGATATGACATACATTCTTGGGGGAAGGCTGCGTTCATCAAGTACCATTCTAATTCCTTCACATATTCTTCCATTTCTCTCTGTATTCCTGTGATATACTCTAACAAACACTCACCAGACTTATTTCCATACTCAATCTGTTCTCTTATCCGTCTCTTCCCTACTATGCCAGTCCCTCACTCCCTTGCTGCTCCCCCCCCCTCTTTATCTCTGCCTCTGTCCTCTCACAGTCTCTCTTTCTCCTTCAGTCTTCAGTCTTTCTCTCTCTCCCTCACCCTCTCCCTCTCCTTTCACAGTTTCTCTTTGCCTCTCTTTCCCTTTTCAGCCTCTCTCACTCTCTCTCTCTCTCCATCTATCTCTCTGTGTCTCACCATGACTGCCTCTTATTCTCTTTCCCCTCGTTTTCCTCTGATGAGCACAGACAACATATTTCCCACGGTATCTCTGGCAGTGCCTTCTCCATGCTGCGGCCTTTATTATGATAATCCACGGGCCCCTTGTTTAGCACCACTCCTTCACGGAGTTGGGGATATTGTTGGCAAAGGAGGAGGGGGAAAAGATGGGATGGGGTTTCTAATGGGCACAGGCTGATCTGTGAGGAGATGAGTCTGATGAAGGGACTAGCATCACAGCAGGTCCACTTCCGCAGCATGAGTGTGAACACATCTGTGGAAGACAATAAAAAGGTTTGACTATCATCACAGCAGCACAAATAAAATGTGAATGTGAACAGGATGTGGCAACGAACAACTCATTCCTCGTCTCATTTGTGAAACCTTGGCAGTGTGCTAGGAAGCCAGCAATACAGTTTTCTGAATGTTAGGAAAGAGATATTTTGTGTAACTACATGTGATGGTTGGGCTTGAAATGAAATAGGAATTATACATTGAGAGAGTAAAGTCCAGCTAAAGTGAGAGATGACTGGCTCGATAATCCTGAGTCTTAGTGAATGCCCATATCACAGCATATAATTATTTTAAAAGCATGGTGGAGACCATCTACGTCATGTCATGTCAAAAAGACCACAGATTGGCAGAGAACATAATGACCAACATGACAATTATTATTGATGTGTGTTGATGTGTGTTGATCGTCTGCTATTTTTTAACTGGACTGTCAGAATGTTGAAAGGCTTTTTTCTGTAAAAAGAATTAACAAATCGCAACAACTCAACCCAGTACAGTCTTTTTAAAATAGCAAGTAGGACAGTCACACCACAATGTCCTTGAAATGAAATGCATTGGGCAGAAGCTTGCAAGGTAAGCATATTTGATGTTCTGTTTGGCCACTTGACTGACCAACACGTTTGGTCTGCTGTAGTTTCTTTTAGTGTCCTCTATCTTCTTGTTGTAGGTCTGGTTTTCAGTCTTTAGCTGCTCAAAAATTGATCAGGTGTAGGTCCTCAACCATCTTCTCTTTGTCCCACAGCGCGGCCTTGAATGTCTTGTTCTTGAGCTTGACGGCCTTCAGACGCAGCTCTTTCTCTCGACGCTGCTCCACTTCGGTCTGCGTCACATTTAAAGCTTTTTTGATTTGACATGTGAATCCAACTGAAACTGAAGCACAGCGGATGTGTGCTGGGCCAGTACTCCAGAGGTCAGTGTGTTGAAGCCATCATCATCTGCTAGCAAAGGCCTTTTTTGCTGTTTCTCCTGCATAGGCTGAGCCATCTTATATTGAGAACAACACAGAGAGTGGACTTTAAATGTATTTCATCTCTAGCTAATTTTTAAGTACAAATGATATACAGTGCATGTAGTCCTGATATTTTTACCTGTAGAAAGTGGACTGCAAAATTGATACTTCCTCTGAAAACAATTCTCTGAAGCTGAATCATTTTAAGTGGATAGAGATAAGAAGATAAAGGAGACAAAAAGAAACTAGAACAGAGAAAAAGTGTTGTGGCCAAAGAGTGGCCAAAGAGAATATCAAATATGCTTACCTTGCAAGCGTTTGGCCAATGTAAACAATTCTCTGACACTGAGTTATTTTAAATAGACCTGTTAAGCTGACACAGGGTACACGGTATCAAAAACCACCACAACATCTTTTGTTATGTGATTCTCTAGAAAATATTTCTTTGAAGCAAGTGGAGCATCAGGAAAGCCCTGCTGACCTAATGCATAAGGTGCTGGCCTCTTAAGCCAAGGATTGTGACTTCAAGTCCCAGTGATATAGGACAGAAATGTGTGTGGTTCTTTTAACCCAGTGGTGAATGAATCAAAATTGTCCACTGCCAGGCTACCCAGTAATTGCAATCATAATGTTATCCTGCATATGTTGACTTTTACAATCCTTCTATTAGAAACAAAGCTCATATATAGGATTGCTTAGTGTAAATTTATTAGAGTTCACGTCTTTTACTTTTGCACATCTTATTACCTTTACACATATCTTTTTCTATGTTTGATATGTTTTTTAATGGTCTTTCTTACATTTGCACATATCTATAGTGTTGTGTCTTATATAGAGTATTATTGAGGCTGGTGCATCATTGTATCCTGTTTATGTTATGATTTGCTTTCACGCTAAAAGCTACCCTGAAATTTCATTATTTGTAAGTTTAATGACAATGGAAAAATTCTTGAATCTTGAATCTAGTGTCTTTCAACTGAATGAACCTATGTGGTTTAGCTGGTCTTCATTTTCTCATCTGAATTCCTCACATCTGATTTTATGTCCAGTGAGAGCAGGAGTGAGAACATATAACATACATAAAACATTGAGCTTATACAGTAGAAGTTGTAGGTTTGAGTCCCATCAATATTATAGTGGAATAATTGATGGCTACATTTATGTTATTGCATGGTGTAAAAAACGTGTGTCTATAAGATACATATGTATGTACATATGTGTAACATTCTTAGTTGTTCATTTTTGACATGTTATTGTGATTTGAAACAATAAAAACAAGTTCAAGCCATAAATAAAATAAATATATTTATTAATAACAATAAAAAATAATAACATTAATAAAAAAATAATATAAGACAATAATAAGGCATTCAATAATAATGTCCATATTAATCTTCTTTTGAATAAAACAAATCTTCTTGGCTAAACATATACACATTGTTTGAGGTGACAGGTCTAAGACTAATCCTAATGTTCTCATCGTCCCTGGCTCCGTGTTTGCACTCCCTAAACTGCTCCACATCGCCCAGTCCGGTCTCCCACCAGGTGTTTTGGCGTGGCTTCGGCCAGGTGTACGGCAGGTGCTTGCGTTCGGCGAGGACGCTGCAGTCCATGCCATTGCCCGTGATCTTGGCCTCCTCGTCCCGCTCAAGCTTGGCCTTGCGCTTCATGGCCTCCCTCTCAGCGCGCCGCTCTGCCGTGATGGTGATGGAGTACTCCCGGCAGTGGAAGCGCCGGGGGGCCCCGGGGGGCAGAGGGGGCAGGTTGACGTGGGGCAGGGGGAACATGCCCGGGTACTCAGGCTTCAGGTACCGAATGATCTCTCCATCCCCGTAGTTGCGCACGCTGCCCTTGGAATGGTCCTTATAGTAGTGGGGCACGTCGTTGGGGTTGGTGTAGAATCTCGGACGGGGCCGAGGCTCGGGGCTGTGACTCGGGGAGCGTCTCTGTTGTGGGCGGCCCTGCGGTTGGCCACCCTGCTGTGGGCGTGCCCGCTGTGGGCCGCCGGCCTGCGGGAACCTCCTCTCATGCGGGCGAGGGAAAGGCCTGCGCTGGCTGTGTGCTGGGCGGCCTGCCTGTTCAGCATTAGAGCGCACAGGTGCGTTGTCTGCCACATTTCTTGGTTTTTTAGGAATTCGGTAATGCTGGCCAGTAAAGGGGATCATTGGCTGCTGCTTTGCCCCACTAGTCGAGGCAGGGCAGTTGGACTGAGATGTGTGGGCAGCCTTGTCCTGTGTTGGTCTAGACACAGGAGGCCTGCCTTTCTCAGCCTTGTCTCCGAGCTTGTGGAAGACTGTCACCGAGTACAATATCTGCTCTCCCAGTTGGCTTCTGGGCTGAATGCTTTGTTCGATGGGTACCTCTCTGGGCCTTTTGCTCTTTTGCTTTTTGGAGATGTCCTTGTTCTCAGGCTTTGCCTTATCTTTAGGTACCTTTGAACTGCCTGCTTTCTTGTCAGCTGCTTTCTTGTCATCTGGTTTGTCATTCTCACCATTGCCAGACTTGGTGGTTTTCTCCATGGGACTTGTTGCTTTCTTGCAGCGCTTCTCCTTCCTCTTGTTCTCATCTGTGTCATCCTTACGCTTTCTCTTCTTTTCTTTGCTCTCACCAGCCCTGTCAGGAAGACCCTCCTTGGCTTTCTTAGGCAGGCTGGTGTTGGCCTTGCCCAGCTCGACAGGGGCGGAGGTGCCTGCAGAGGTGTTAGGTGCCTGGTGTTCGATGGAGCCACTCTTGTCTGCAGGTTTTGTCACGGTATCCTGCATGGTCCCGTCTAGTCGACGTTTCTTTGAGTGTTTGGTTTTGCTTTTGGCTTTAACCGCCAGGCTCTCCTGTAAGCCACTGGTGCTGGGCATGAAGGCCCCAATCATGGCCCGCAGGTCTTCATCCCACGTCCTCTTGGGCTTGTCAGCCACTGTGGTTTTGGACACCTGTGGCCTTGAGGATACAGTAACACCACCGGTGGAGGCACATCCCAGCATGTTAGAGGAAGAAGCCTTAGGCTCCTGCTGGCACTGCTGGGCTGGAGGCTTGACCACCGGAGCTGGCCTCATCAGGTTGGCACTGCTCGGTCCAGCAGACAGGTTTTTAACTGTTGGCCACTGCTGGTTGCCAGTGAACTGCAGTGGGTTGCTTGGTACTTGCTCGTACTCGGCATTAAAAGGCACGGTGGTGCCATGCTGTAGGCCGGTAGGATCTACTGGCACAAAGGGCGCTGCTTGCGGATTTAAAGGCACAATGGTGCCATGCTGTAGGCCTGTTGGATCCACTGGGGCAAAGGGCACTTGGAGGTCAAAAGCCACAGGAGCACCATGTGCATGTGGTAGGGCTGGACCATCCATCAGCATGATGGGGGCCTGCAGCTGGGGGTTGAAAGGTCCAGAGGGGCCGAGCTGCTGGCCACTGGCATCCATATACATGATGGGAGCTGGCATTGGTGGAGCGTAGGGCAAAGAGACACCGTACTGGGGGCCTGCGCCATCCATAGCCACAAAAGGCGCTTGCAGCTGTGGGTGGGAGGCCACAGAGATGCCATGCTGTTGACCCTCAGCATCCACAAGCACCAAGGGGCCTGGCAGGTGGTGATCAAAGGATACAGCTCCACCCTGAAAGGTCACCCCATGGTATCCCTGAAGGGGGGTGGGGTGGAGGACCTGGGCCTCAGGGAGAGGAAGGAACTGTGGCTGAGCAGTGGTCCTGCCTAATAGCCCAGGGTGTTGATGGGGCTGATATCCAGGGTACTCCGGCCAAAACCCTGGCTGGTTGATGACTCCAGAGCCAGTGGTAGGGGCTGTTAGGGGGCAGATGGCAGATGTATGGTGTCAAAAATTTGTCTAGGATATCATTCGGGTGAATAGAAATTATGTAAAAATAGTGTTGATATTATGTATGTTGAAATTAGCCAACAGTACTTACCCACACCATGGAAATAAGGTCCTCCTGCCTGGTTGGTAAAAATTTGCTGTACACCTAACAGGTAAAAATTTGATAAATTCATCAACTGATTCACATGTTTTTTTCACAAAAGAAACAAATAATTTCAGACCCAAAAATTACCTTGATCTTGGAGAAAGTTATCCTGGGTATAGTTGAAGTAATTATTTTGAAAATTCATGGATATCTCAGGTTGAAAATCACAGTATATCTCTCAGCAAGCAAAATGTGTGTCAAACACTGCTTTCTAAATGAGATAGAACTTTCAAACACCAACATTCTAGTTCGGCAAAGTAGAATGTTGATGATGTCAAAGTAGGACAGGTTGAAGGTTCTAAGCTGTTGTCATAGTTGCAGGCTGACCACACCATTCCTTGCCCTTTTAAACAATAACAAGAAGCCTTACAACAGTCCATACATGTTCATTTGCATTTTCTCATATTGTATTTCAGGAGAACACTGAATTTTAGTGCTCACAATTGGATTCACAGATAATATCACATAAAACTGAAAAGCCCATTCATTATAAAACTTTATAATTAAACTAATAATATAAATAATAAATAATAAAAATACAGAAAGGGAAGAGTACAACTGACTACCCAGGGCCCCATTGCCTGTAAGGGCCCTTTAAAGCCAGATACATGAGAAAATATATGCAGGAAAGAAGGGGGGGGGGGCAAATAATGTTTGTGTATAGGGCCCTGGACTGAAATGTTAGGGTCAGTCCGCCCCAGTGACAGTGGTAGTGGCTCATCAGTTTTGAAATATCATTGTGGCCCTCCTCAAAGTTGTTTAATTAGCTTGCTGGCTGCAGCAGAGGTGTTTAAAAATTTGGGACAAAGACCAATGCACAGGTAAAGTCAGGTCAGAGTGGTGATTCTCATTTCAGCGCGCGCGCGCACACACACACACACACACACGCACACACATACGCACGCCCACACACACACACACACACACACACACACACACACACACACACACACACTGGGTGTTCATCCCTTTTCTTGTCTGCATCAGGAGCCACTTTAAGATGATCTGTCTCAACAGTTATTGATTAATTTCTATTAACTGGCAGACTCAGACAATGGTGGGCGCAGATTGCTTTTTGCGGCCCCACAAATACTGTCTAAGCGGAGAGAAGGATTCTGTTTTAATCTGTTCATTTAGGAGAACACAAATTGATCATGGCTTGAGTAATTCAAATGGGAAATTGATAGAGCATCATTAATTTATGCCAAGTGAATGATAATTATTTGTGTGTGTGTGTGTGTGTGTGTGTGTGTGTGTGTGTGTGTGTGTTTGGGGGGGAGGGTATCAGTTGTGTGTGTGTGTGTGTGTGTGTGTGTGTGTGTGTGTGTGTGTGTGTGTGTTTGTGTACACACATGGGTGTTGGGTTGTTTGCTTGTGTGTGAGGCAATGTCAGATTTGTGTGTGTTTTTCTGCATGAATGTGTGCCTGTGCATGTTTCTGTTTCTGTCTGTTTGCATACGTATATGTGTGTGTGGGTACGTGTGGACACTACTCACCCCTTTGCATGCAGCCCCTGTCCCACTGCAGCGATAAGGAGCTGTCCGTGGTGCTGGAGACAGGACTGAAGTGACTCTACCAGAGTCAGTCAGCCTCTTCTCTGCAGGCTGCGGCCTCATGCATGTTTGATGAGACCCTAGTGATTGAAGAGACTCTCCGTGGCCTCTCCCTCCCCTCTCCTGCCCCCCCCCCCCCCCCCCCCCTCCCCTGCCTGTTTGGTCCATTCGCATGCTGTCACCAACAATGCTGAGCAAATGGCTTTCCCCTGTTTGGACTTGTCAGTTGCTCGGAGTGGCAGGGTCTCTATGCAGGAGCTTGCCCAGTGCATTTAATGTCTCACAGCACCTTCTGCTGCTGACAAGCAGGCCACACCAGCACAATGATCACGATAGGAAAGTAGTTTGGGGTTTGAGGCTTCAGCTCAGTTATGTAGCAGCTTTTTCGAAATCTTGGTCACATTGTTAGTTTTTTATTTTTTACTTTAACTTTTTTTGAATAGTATGTAGAGTTTATACAGTCTTACGGCAGAGTTTTGCAAATAAGCAGCACACTCAAAAAATGAAAGAAAATGATACAGTCTTAGTGTCCTCTGTATGTGCAGCATACATTATACCACAAAGTGAGTTGACTGTACTGGAAGGACACAAGGAATGTTGAGTAATGACAAGCTTACATTTCTCCAGTGGGTATACAGTATGCAAAATTCTATACTACTTTTAACAGTGAACGATGTAGTGGGCGGATTGTTCTGTCCATTAACCCCTGGACAAATGCCCAATGCCACACCTACATTTTTTCACTGGGTGTCCACAGGGTCCCTGTGTCCCATTTAGCCAGCTACCCAGCATGCTCAGCCCTCTTGTAAAGGCATCGGCCTCTGCGTTAGTCCAGTATTCTAGCCCAGAGCATAAATGCTGTCCTTTCCACACGAGTGGACCCAGCCACTGTGCCCTGCCTAGCTCATCTAGTGCGCCCATCTCACTGAGGCCACCACTGCAGGAGCGGCAACAGAGCATAAAAGCACTTTGTAGCCAATGACCAATGAGCTCTTCCCGATCCTAACTGTAGCTGGGCCAATCAGCATCCTTTTTGATCATCTGTGAGCCTCAAGACAAGGCCTCTGTGGCCAGACGCCCCCAGAGGCCAACCCACCCCCCTGAACAAAGCACACGCTATTGAGCAAGGCTGTCTGGGATGCCTCAGTGTGTACTTGGAGAGCGTGGGCAAACACTCCCACTCCGATGGATGGGAGTGAGATGTGAGATGGCCAGGAGAGAATGAGAGTAGCAGGTAAACGGCTGCATTGAAGGGTGCGTCTGCAGAAATGAATAACACCAAGGATGTTCTCATGGTGATTATAAAGGATGCTTGCACAAAGGACATTCTGAGTGCAAACAGAAGGCCCTACCAGGTCATCTGCCCATTGTTGACCTCAAGTTCAACTCCTCTGCCTTCCAGACTTAACGCAATATAAAACCTTGCACTTTGTGTCACTTCCCTGTTTATTTACTTCACTTGGCTCCCCGTGGCTATCCTAATCAAATTTTAGTCATTAACACTCACCCAGAGAGTAACATCTGGGTCTGCACCCATTTAATTTGAACCCACTGTTAGGGGCTTATGCTTCATCCTGAGCACTGATCTCCCCAAAGAAATGGCATCTGGCATCTGTCCCTCCATTACAAAAGGCATTTGCTGCCAAAATGTCAGAACACAGCTCACAGCTGCAAATCTCAACCAGAGCAGTGGCGAAACGTTTTATATTCAAGAGACATCTTCAGAAGCTACAATCTAGTGTCACATATTCCAAATCATCTGATTCTACCTGTGCACTCAATATAGATGATTGCAATAAATAACTCTATAACTCAACAATTAACTTGCCCGAAGAGTACTAACTACAATCAGTTGATTTGTTAAATAGTCAGAACAAGTATGTGGCACTGGATTGCAGCTTGTGACGTCAGGCTGCCCATTACTGGCTATTAATGACACATATCTTTCAAGAAAACATCCTTCCTCTATTCTAACACCACGACATGCTAACACACCAGCACCCATACACCTCACCTGTTTGTTATTTATAGAGCTTAGTAATTAGCACTTATTGCTTGATCCCCTTCAGCTGGTCTGCTATAGCTTGGGCGCTGCTGAAAGCCTCTGTGTGTGCTAAAAGTGTGTGCTAGACACGACGTATTGTAATGTAAAATGTGCCCCTATTCTTGCTTTTCATGCCAAGTTGAAGTGCTGCAGCTCTGAGGTGAAAGTGACCCAGGTGAGACACTGATGTGTTGACAAAGACAGGGAGGGATGTCATGTCAGAAAGGAGAAAGAACAGATGGGCAGCGGTGGCAGCAGCACACAAGCATAAGAGGAGAGCTAAGAGCTGAGAGCTGGGAGCTGGGACATTTTTGTTCCTCCTGTCCTAGTATACACGCCTATAGAAAGTCCTCTTAAAACGTCCCTGCTGTGCCCCTTTGCGTTATGCTCTGACCTCCTTTAGACTGTAAAGGCTGCTGCGTCAGCACAGAGGAGAAAGAGAGGAGAGCCTGTTTTTTTTCTTTCCTTTCTTTCTTTTTTTTTGGTGGAATAATGTAAAGGCTGCCTTTGTGTCCAGTGTGGACAGAGACTTTTTGAGGGGTAAGCAGTAAGCTGGGGATATGTGAAAGTTACTGAAAGTGCATTTGGAACCAACCAGTAACATTTTGCTATAAAATATAACACCACTTTAAAGGGACAGGGCATCCTTTCATCCATTTGGGAGCAATTAATTACAGTCATTGAGGCTGCCAGAGACATTTTCCTTACCCTTTAAAGCTCTGGATAAACCTTTTAAAAAAGGTCTTTCCCCATTATCGTTGTTGTTTTAATGGTCTGTTCTTTTAACTCTATCATTATATGCACTTTGTCATTTATTTACTTATTTAGCTTCCAATTTATTTTATCAAGAAATCCTTGTTTTTATCCACTCATCTTACCTTTGTTCCTTACCTTGTTCATTTTGTTTCAATTTAAAACGTATGATGTGTACACATTGTGTATTATCTGTAAGAACGTAACCCCCAAACACATCCTTTGCATTGGACAATATGAATGTGTATCAGTGTGTACCCATGTGTGACTGTGTGCCTTTGAGTGTGTAGGCTTAGGTGGCTTAGTTTCCAGTCAGCAGCGGAATTAGGATCTCTGCTTCACCAAACACAAACAAAGACACACAATCCCATTCTCTCTGTCTTCAAATGATTTGTGTTTCCATTAGAGGAAACATAGTGACTATCATTGAAATATGTTGTCTGTCAGATTAGCTGTTATGCTGGTATGAGGTGATTTGAATAAAAACAAGACTTTTGTGGCACTGGCACTTGTCACGCTAACAGTTGAAAACATTGACAAGTAGGTACAATTTTCGGTGTCAAGGCCTCTCCACGAAAGAAAATGGATGCAGTTTACCCATAAAAGATTCATTGTATCGATAGGTTGACCATAATCAGGATTTAGTGTATAGTTCAGGGAATATATTGAGAACAGCTTGCGGTATTGCTGGTAGGGAGAAAGAAAATAATATGGCTGCTCTTAAGAGGAAGAAGAGACAGCCCATTCAGTCCAGTTTCAACATAACTAATATGGATAAAATACAACAAAAACGACTCTAAAGTTGCACATCTTGCTAAATTTGGTGCTTTATATCCTACTGCATTAGGCAACGTTGCATTGCTACCTCAGTCCATTTAGTTAGCTCTCACTGCATGATCTCAGCGTTTGTGACTTTGACCTTGCTGAGCGAACCATGTCCAGTTTTTGCTCATTATTTTTTGTCCCTGGCCCTGTTTACATTCAGTGGAACAGTTGAAGCACCTCAATGAATGTAACACAGTCAGCTTATAGCACCACTACACAAGAGCCATTACTGTAAAACTGAAAAATAAATAAATATACTGTTTCACCATCCAAGCATATTTTTTTAGACAACTGTGCCTGGACAGTCACAATTTGTGCTGAAGGTGGACAAATCTCTTTGCATGCGTTGTGTGTGGTTTTGCAGTCATAGGTATGTTAGAGGGGGTGGGGGTGGGTAGGGAGAGATCAAAACACTCTTTATTGCTAATAACTGAATGTTCATATAAATGACTGAATGTTCGCATAAAGGCCCCTCCAATTTAAATAAATGACTTGTGTTTATATAAAGGCCCTTGCAATTGCACTGATAGTGTTTACATGGATCACATAGGCTTCAGTGAGAGAGTGGGGGCTTGTCAGTGGGGGGGTTCATCTCTGA
>CM059272.1:25135915-25145915 GCA_030347295.1 Setipinna tenuifilis
ATTCATTTTTTCTGACTTCCGAGGTCCCGTGTAGCGGAAGTAAAACGGAAGTCACTGGGGCACTCTATTACTTCGGGTTTTAAAGCACCTTTCTACATTAATTAAGCCACAGGTGCACGGTCTCAAAGATTGTTATATGTTATATAGTTGATATGTTGTGTATAAGCATAAGAGGAATGTGTATGGGAATGCCTGTTTGAACCTTAACTCAAAATGAATACCTTTAACTTAACTCAAAATGAATACTTTAACTTAACTCAAAATGAATACCTTTAACTTAACTCAAAATGAATACCTTTAACCTTAACTCAAAATTAATACCTTTAACTTAACTCAAAATGAATACCTTTAACTTAACTCAAAATGAATACATTTTCACCTGATTTACAAAAAATACCTAGTTAGTATTCCACATGATTGACATGTAGGAGTTCCACATAAAATAGTACTGACGTGTTAATCCCCAGTAATGTCTGTAGATAATTTTCAAACTGTACACTGGATGGCCCCAATTCAGTTTGGGCAATATGGGAAAACATTATTTCTCAGTTAAAAAGCATTCATTGATTTCTACGCTCGTTCACGAATCTCAGTGTTAATGCTGAATATCTGAAAGCTATCAAAGCATCAAAGAAAATGCATTATCGGCATGGAGCAAACTAAAGAGATATGGTATTTTCTGAACAGCAAAACTGGAGTACCAATGTAGGAGAAGACTGCTCTATGTAAAATGAAAGGCCATGTAATGTATTGGCTACCCAGTACCATTTAAATTATGGCATTTCAATTCCCGGCTGGCTGACTAACCAATGATCATTTAAATATATCCAACAAGCCAATCAATCAGCCAACCAAACAGTCAACTAATCAATCAATCAATCAGTTATCAGTTAATATGTGTACACAAGAATGTAAAAATATGACTTTTGCAGGTTTTGTGCCAAGTAGTACTAGTATATACTTTAATGTAAGCCTAACTTCAGCCTGCAGATGTACAGCATGTCATTTTTAATGTGTTAAATTAGGAGCTTTTATTGTTTCTCCTGAGAAGCTAAGCTACTTCTAAAGTTTATCCATCAAGAGACATCTGTCAGAATACATGCTTTTAAACAAGAGAGCCCAGCCCAGCACACTTTAAATCACAGGCTGGCATTTAGATGATAGCATATGGAGACAGTTCACACACAACAGGGGCTTACTACACTAATTGTACAAAAGAAACACCTTGCCAGTGTCTTCCCATGACACATCTCCTCTTTGTCTCCCTGCTTCTCTCTTCCTCTCACTCATGTAGGAAAATACTGAATGGATTGGAACAATAAAACAGGCCAGAGCATTTACTTAACACATCATGTTTTATTGTTTTTTGTCCAAACCTAAAGGATACACACTCAAAATACTCCACACGTTGCTACATATCAACTAACGACAGCACAATAGTTCAAAACCTTTTTTTTCTCTTTCGACAACAGATTTAAAAAATGACATGAAAGTAAACTGCAGTGGAGATGTCTAGGCGTGTCACAAGGAGCTCAGGCATAGACAAACAGATGCTTTCCTTTCCCACCAATCTGACCCACGTCCCCCACTCCTGGAGTCAGTCCAGTCATTTACATGTTTTCCTTCCTGTGTCTCACAATCTAACGAGTGCCCATGCGTCTCATATATAAATGCTCTTCAGATTTTTCAGTTTTGTTACATTGTATTTTAACGGCCCTTCTTACAGTGTAGCTACATCATAGTAGAGGATAATAACGTGTGTAATAACACCCAACATTATATACCTACACTGCACCACGGGTTAGGATCAGGGTTAGTGTTGGGTGTTATGTTGGTGTTACATGTAGGTACACTGTGAAAGTGGCCATTAAAATTTAGTGTTCCCCTGTGATTTTTTTTTAAAAGTTTTAATTTGTTCCATTTCATTGAGAACACAATATATCTAACAGCACTATGCACAATGAAACTGTTACTACTGCCATGGGTGGTGGAGGAGTGTGCACATCCCGGCTCAAATTAGGTTACTACGATGAGCTTTAAAGCTGTTGTTCATTCTTTAGTCAGTCATGATAAAATTGAAGGTATAGATTTGATAATTCAGAACATTGATATTAGCATAACTGTTGCCATCCATGTGCAGTTTATACAAACATATATTTTCTTCATGGAAAATTCTTTTACAGAACATGTACAGTATATTGACGTTGCAATGTGGACGATATTAAGGTTGAGATTTTAAAAACACGCTCCTTTTCAACCTGGTCATAGCACAGATCTCGTCACATTTTTCGGAAATGAGCAGTCGTAAAACTACAAGGTAATAACAATAGGCTTTGTTTGCTCTCTGACAACAATGCAGAACAATAAAAACAAATAAACAAACAAAAAAAGATTGTGTTTTAAGACCATGCCTTTGTACAAATAGCGTTCTTTCATTAAGTAGAAAACAAGAGTATTAATAAATAAATTAGAAATAAATTAGACTTGGTTAAATGAATAACCCAAGATCATCAACACAGAGAAACATAATAGGAGGAAAAATGAGGGAGAGGGTGGGAGAGAAGAAAGGGGAGGGGCAGCAAATGAATCACAACACATTCGACTAAACTAGCTGGTATGGCTGGATAATTGTGGTGAGATTTAGTTGAATTACAACCACATCTGCTGATCGTCAGATGGATCCCACATACTTGTAATGATTGAGGAGGAGAGGGAGTGAGATAGAGAGACCGACAGAAAGAAAGAGAGACAGAAAGAAAAAGCAAGAGAGAGAGAGAAACGAGAAACAGAGAGAGTGGACTCCAGACGTGCAGTTTCGTTACAGAAATGGAGAAGTGGATGAATGTGATTGGTCGGTGGTCAAACGGTGGAGAGGGGTGGTGGTCAGCGAGCAGCTGGGCTCACTGGCTGTCCGAGTTGGGCGGCTTGGCGTCGTGCGGCGCGGCGCCCGCGGGCATCCAGGGGGACACGGAGCGGGAGCTGGTCTGCTTGGCCATGCTGTAGTGGCTGATGACTGTGTAGAAGCGCCCCCGTGAGTTGGAATCCTGGGAGTTGTAGTAGGCCTCCAGAGAGGCCGGGATGCAGCGCTTATGCTAAAGAGGGGGGGGGGCACAAGAAGACCTTTGTGATACACATGTGGGTCTTACATATTACAGCACGCAGGCAAGGTTATGTAGATAAAAAATTAAAGGAAGCAGCCCCCACAGGGAAAGATCGGAGGGAAAATTCTTCTGTATTTACGAAATAATCTAAAAATGGGTCTTATGAAGCTTTAACATTTAACATTTACTATTTGTTGTAAGGTGGGTTTGAAGGGGGTGTGGGGGGGGCAATGACATGTTAAAACAATCACAGTATTAGGATGGATAGACAGATGCATATTATACAAATTTTCAGAGGTGGAGATCCCAACTTCAGAAAATGAAAACTCTATCCATAATCCAACCATTTTCGTAACCTAATCACGCGGTTCAGACAGGTAGATGAGAGGGAATACACGGCAGGGTTTATTTAACTTTCTAAAAGCTGTAATCTCCACCTCTTCACATTGAGTACATGTTATAGTGATTATGGGCTGTGCCTGGAGCTCACCTTGTAGATGAAGCCTTCAGGGCAGGTGTGGTCATAGGTGAAGGCCTTATACACCACCAGGAACACTATACAGGCCAGAAACGCCAAAGCCAACACAATCAGGATGGTAACCTGCAAATTAAGCAATAACACATATTTAACCAGTGAGCACACTTTATGACAGCTAGCTTGGAGTTCAGTTCACACAGCTTTAAATGAAGAAGTGAAGTGAGAAGTTCACAAGTTACTGTTCACAAATCTGGATTTTTAAAGATCACACACAGTTTTTTTTGTCTTCAGTTGCAAACAGGTATATTCATGCACACCAAAACTTTAGCTATGATCATGTTCATTTCGCACTTTAATACACAACACTGTGGGTTTCAGACAAGTCATATCAAGACTCAAGCTGCTGTTTCATATCTAAAATCCTTCAGCTCTCAACATGAGACCGAGGCTTTGTTTGTTTATCCCTTTCTCTGCTTCTTCTTCTCTCTCTCTCTCTCTGTCTTCCTTTCTTTTCTTTTATCAGTGTCTCTTTCTCACCTCTCCTTTTCTCTCCCTTTTATCTTTTCTCTTTCGCAAGGTGCATTCATGCTTATGGATCCCCAACACCCAGCCGTGATTCAATAAACACCTTCCCCTAATTCCATTCTCCGGCACCGTCTGCCTCTGCTCTGCTCTGCGCTCTAGCTCCTCACACAAAGAGAGATTGCCTAGCCCCACTGCAGAGAGCAAAAGAGAGAAGAATACACACACACACACGTAACAAAAAAAAAGTCAAGAAAATGACTCTGTGAAGGAAATGAGAGAGAGAGAGATGGGAAATCAGAGCTCGTTCCGGTGCCGCGCTAATTTATTCATACTACTGTCAGCTAGCAGCTAGTCGGCACAGTGGGCTTTGCCATGAAACCCACTCTGCCAGAGCCCATTTGTTGCAACAAAGTGATGCCAACAAGGGAATCCGCGTTCCCGCGTGTGTGCGCCGGCGAAAGCTGCCGCCTGGAAGCCACGCTCTCTCCCGCTGTCAGTCGAGACTACTTTGTCAAGGCGGATTAAAATACAGAAAAGGAGAGAAAACATTCTTGCCTCTCAGTCCCGCCGTATGAAATGGAGTGTTTCTGAGTACTGCTTAATTAGAATTATGCAAATGAGCCGGGGAAGGAGAAATGAAAGATGCGCAGGGTGAGAATGGGCTTTTTGCAAAAATTTTCAAAGGCTTCAGTCACTGTGGGGTTTGTGCCTGTCAACTCACTCTCTCTCTCTTTTTCTCTCTCCTAACACCTCTCCCCATTTCCCTCTTTCTCTCTCTCTCTCTCTCCCTCTCTGTCTAGAATCTTCTGGGCTCCTGTGTACATACAGTGTGTGTGTGTGTGTGTGTGTGTGTATGTGAGTGGTTGGGGGAGGGGAGGGGGTGAGTGTGAGTGTGAGATGAAGCCCCAAATCAGTTTCACACAAGTGAGAGATTAGCATACTGTAACTGTACTGTAAGATACTGTACTGCTCTCCGTATAAATGAGCTGGTCTTATAAAACAATTGGTTGATGAGTACAGTGCCGATCCAATGGGCCATCACAAAGACATTCCAAGGAACGCTTCACTAACTGCTGATTCCACAATCCAAAAAATGGAAAGTGGAATGTTATTTACTTTTTAAAAATAAAATCACTCATCAATGGCAATTGACTTAATGGTCATTATAAAGCACTCACACTCTGGGACCTAATTAAAAATAGAAAATGTCAGGAAAAAAAAAATCCAATTTTAACGCAGCCAGATAAAAAAAAAGAACAAAGAGAGAAAAGGCTGAGTTCACCAAAAAATAAATGTCCTCCCATGGTTAATGTGCGCAATTAGAAGGCACCTCAGTGTACAATGGCTCCTGCAGCTGCCTTTGAGCATGTGCAAATACTGTCATTCCAGTTCTTTTTGTTTTAAGGCTCACCTTGAACTGTAATAATATTCATTGTTTTCTACAAAGAAGTAAATTTTGGGGGGTGGGGTGGGGGATGGGGGGTGTTAGGGGCATGCAAACAAACACAAAATGCCATCACTGTGTGACATCCTGAGGGGTGTATCCTAAGCGTTACCTTCCCCTTGTCTTTTAATCCTGGTCTCTCCATCCTGCTCGAAGCAGAAGGTCTATAAATATTTACACTGCCCTTTGTCCATTATTCATAATCTCTATGAACCCTAAACCTCCAGGGATTTCTTTTCTAACGCAGCAACTCTAATTTCCTTGGCACACTGTCTTAAGGGCTCACCTCCCTCCTCCACCCCACAGCTGACAGGCCCACCCTGGGATGAGATGGGACGGGTTCGTGGGTGGTATTTCACTAGGTGCTCAGTAGGGGAAAGGCCAAATAAAATGAGGCCAAACCAAAGTTGCCTCTAGGTTGATCATATTCTCTCTCTCTCTCTCTCTCTCTGGGCTCTATTTTCACGATCATAAGCGCATTGTCTAAAGTCTGTCGCGCAAGTTGCTTTGGGGGCGTTCCCGACACAATTTGGTATTTTCACGGCGGAAAAAGCAAACATTGCGCCAGGCGCATCGTTCAAAAGGGTTGGGTTAAGTTACTTCATTAGTCATGGGTGTGTTTTGGGCGTAACATACAATTAACCAATGAGAATTTATACTCTCATTCCCTTTAAGAGCCAGCGGGCGCATTGTCCATAGCCTGTTGCTATTACGATGGCGGATTTACCTGGACAGGAGGAGCTTTTCGGTGGAGGAGACCGATCTGTTCGTGCGTGAAGTAAAAGCGCGTGAGTAGTTAATATTCTGGGATGGAAAGAATCCCCCCAAACCTCCGCGGGTCATAGAAGTATGGGAGGAAATATCTTCAATAGTGACCTCCTTTGGCAAGAAGATAACTTTCGAACAGTGCCCAAAGCGGTACAACAAGGTTAGAAGACGTAAAACAAAAGCTTTAAACTCAAAGGAAACATCAAAAATAAAAGGTGGAGGTCCATCAAACCATTAGTCCACTAGTTTTCTTTTTGATGAATTTCTTACACCTTGCCACGCTGTTTATTAAATAAACTGCAGAGCATTGCAATCGCTGTTTATTTAAAAGACAAAAGAAACGGCAGAAAATTGCTATAAACTGCAAAACATTGCTATACTCTTATTATTTGTGCCTGTTTGCTTATTAAAACATAAAAATACATGGCTATACAGGCTATACACGTTGCAACTTTTCTGCCAGTTCAGCTCGCCTCTCTGGGGCAGCAGCAGGTAGGCCTACATCTGGGTTCAACGCGCTGTGCGCCGAAAGCGGTACAACAACGTTAGAAGACAAGAAAACAACGCCTTAAACTCAAAGGAAACATCAAAAATAAACGGAAGGTATAGGTCCATCAAACCATTAGCCCACTAATTTTCTTTTTGACGATTTGTCCATATTATTTCTTACAACTTGCCACGCTGTTTATTTAAAACGACAAAAGAAATCGTAAATAAACTGCAGAACATTGCAATCGCTGTTTATTTAAAATGACAAAAGAAATTGTAAATAAACTGCAGAACATTGCTATAAACACCACAACACTGCTATATTCTCATTATTTGTGCATGTTTGCTTACTAAAACATACAAATACATAGCTATACAGGCTATACATGTTGCAACTTTTCTGCCAGTTCAGCTCGCCTCTCTGGGCAGCAGCAGGTGCATCGGGGTTCAAAGCGTTGTGCGCCTCTAAAATAGCTTTTCAACAATGCGCCAGTGACGAAAAAGCACCTTTTCATTAATCAAAAGCGCAAATGGTTTGTACGTCCTCATAATAGCATCTGGTGCGCTTTGCGCCAGACCACACCTCTTCTTTTCGCTGAGCCGCCCGTCACGGCGCAATGTCATCTGCTACCTCGACAACGTGATTTTTTGCCTGAAAAAATGAACGTTGCGCTGGCACAGAATAGCAATGACAGCATGCGCATGTCGCGAATGCACAATGCGCCGCGGCAAAATAGGGCCCTCTCTCTCTCTCTCTCTCTCTCTCTCTATCTCTGTCTTTCTTTTTGTCTTTCTCTCTCCTGCTTGTTCTCTTCCAAACAAAAATGTAACACATTTTCCCTCCCCCCCCCCCCCCCCTCTCTCTCTCACACACACACACAGCTGCATAATGACAGGCCTTCTGTGGTACCTGGCAATCCAGCAATACGACTTTCAGGAAAGCTAACCTAAAATCAGGACAGTATTCAATCACACTGATAACCATATCATCCAACCATCAACCATCACATGTGGATAGAAAAACGCAAAACAAGACAATTGTGAGAGCTAACTATGCCCCAATACCCTTGACACCAATAGACAATTCCACACAAGTCCACTTTCATCAGAGACCAATCAGATTCATGTTGGCTAAGTCTCAGATGGATGGCGTGTTAAAAAAACTGGGTCATATGATAAGCACAACCTTTATTTTCCCCATCCTGTGTTCTGTGTCACTGCAATCATGCTCTCTGGGCGGTGGGGATTAATCCCCTGGGTATCTGATTGCGGCTGACCCTGAATTGGCCCATTTGGAGGCTAAACGGTCTCCTTGGCCTCTGACACGGCCAGGCAGTGTGTGCATGTGTGTGTATGTGTGTGTGTGTGTGTGTGTGTGTGTGTGTGTTTTTGTAAGAGAGAAAGATTGTGTGTGCATGTGTATCTGTGTGTTTGAATGTATGTGTGTGTGTGTGTGTGTGTGTGTGTGTGTGTGTGTGTGTGTGTGTGTGTGTATTTGAATGTGTGTGTGTGTGTTTGTGGGAGGGAGTGAGTGTGTGCATGTGTTGGCAGCACCCACACACGTGTGCAGGCAAAATGGCCATCTAAAAACTGGGTCAGTCCACACATCCATAACAAATCATGCCCCACCACAGCAGTGTGCCAATCACTGGCTCCGTAGAGTATTTTTGGGATGGCTCTTTTGGGCCTCCAGCCCCCCCACCCCCCCCACCCCCTGCCGAAAGAAAGACAACCGCACCCCGTCATTACCGAACCGTCTCAGAGCACTACAGGATCAGACAACAGCGCTCACTTAGGCCCTCACAGCACACACAGTACAAATCAGGCCTGCCGCCTGTCCAGAAAAACAACAACAACAAAAAAATACCCAGCACGCCAACAAGGACAGGGCCAGGACCAAATGAGGTCACCTTTAGCCCAAACATCAGGGCAGCTGAGTGCTGTCAGCCTAGACAAAGCACCATCTGCTTACATGAGGATCTTGTTGCTTTTCCCTTTTTTGATTCATACTTAACACATCCCCTTGGTCCGAATTAAGACTGTTATGGCTGCTGCTGCTGCTACTGTTGTTGTTGTTGATGTTGCTGTTGACGATGTTGCAATTGCTCCTGCTGCTGTTTTTTTTTTTTTTAAGTGTAGCCGTCTCTGTCTGTCTGTGTGTTTTTCATGTCTGTGTAATCCACAGCTCCAGCAGATGCCCGTAATCCGGACCTGGGATTTACTGCAAGTCTGTGCTGAGCTGGCAGGGCAATATTGGGGCTCAGCTCCCTTGCGTCTGTGGGCCCCTATAGAAGCCCATAGAAGTCGAAGGGCTTTATTTGGGGTGGGGGGGCTATGGGAGTCGACGTTAATCCAGCTTCATACAGGAGTCGTGAGTCAGTGATGTTTTAACCCGTTTACATGTGCTGTTTGGTTTGTCAGGTTTACAACTTCTTTCTCTCTCGCAAACGTATGCATTTTTTTTGCTATGGGAGTCGACATTAATCCAACTTCATACAGGAGTCGGTGATGTTTTAACCCGTTTACTTGTGCTCTTCAATTTGGCAGGTTAACAATTTTTTTTCTGTCTTGCATATGTATGCATTTTTTTCATATTTCAACCAAAATGATCATTCTTAGCGATTTTGACAAAATCTCCTAACAGTTCGTAGGCTGTCCGTTGTATGTATTGACTAAAAAAACTTATTGATACACAATGTAGAAAGTCACTACCACTTTTAACGGATGCATTGGCTAGGTGCACCCCAAACTAAAGTGTTTAAAGGGGTCCTTCCGTCAAAAACCACTTTGAGTAGCTCTATTTACAATGTGGTGGGTCACAACAAGCAGTATATGCACGCAGCATTCCAAGACGTGAAATTCGACCCTCATGGTTTTACTGGTCATTGAAGGGTCGAGCTAACCAAAACGAGCAGATCAGAGCATGCTAAACCTATCTATGTCACTAGGTCGTAAGCCCCACCCAGAGCCATGTATGGCAAGCCCACATCCCAAAGGATTGGTGGACAGAAGCTAGGTGAGCAAAAGACAGCGAATTTGCCCAATCAGAAGTGCCTTATTGACACATCATGGATATTCACGAGGCACACCGGAAAAGCCAGTCGCTCAACCACTAGACCTGTTATAGCTTACAGAAAACAGCGTCAAACAAGAGATCTAGGACATAATTTTTCACAGAAATGACACACAATGCAT